>VZTO01010408.1:11104-26655 GCA_013400615.1 Syrrhaptes paradoxus | reverse complement strand
TCTAAAAGGGAAAACTGTGGAGTACGTTAAGCTAGTGTTATATAAAATTAATGGTATATGTTAATATATCAGTTAATGATATGTGAAATTTTACATTATCTTACATACCTGTTATCTGCCACTCATCTTTACCCTAAATTTCTCAAGGTCTCACTGGAAAATTGTGGATTAAATTATCTCTCTATCAAGAGAAGAGAATAGAATATTTCCCTTGGTAGAAGCTGTAGGTTAATTAATAGGCTAATAAAGGGAAATTCTACTTACTAAAAATAGCAGGGGAATATCTTTATATTGACAAGATGCTGAGCCTCACTCTTTACTAGTTTTTGTCACCATCACATTTACAAAATAATTTTCTTTAACTACAAAGAGATTAAAGCTTTAAAAAGATTGAAAATAGATAAGTAGGATATAATATTTACGAATACATGTTAAAACAAAATATACCATTCTCACTCAATTTACAAAAAATAAATATATAAATAAACTGGGGGCTGCCTTACATATCCTGCAATGAAAAAGCCCATCAAATGATGTGCTGTCTACTTTGAAAGCTAGGGCTAAAAATATTCTAGAATTAANAAGGCTAGCAAACTTACCACATTTGTGGGTGCCTGAAAAACAAGGCTGCTGTGTAAGAGAATGCCATCTCCAATATTTACATTCTTTTCTCATTTTTAAATTTTCTGTTAACATAATTAAGTTAACATAGTTTACTTAATTTTTGTTAATTAATATTATATCCATACAGAGGTTGCACTGTGGTAACCTATTAGGTCTGATTTTTTTATCTGAAGCAAATGGGCCTACTGAGATCACTATCGTCCTTAAAAGCAATCTGTGATTATACACACATTATATTTATCATACCATATAGCTGTCACAGGCTTAGTAATTTGACATCATATTCTCATCATGTTGTTAGTAAATGTGTATAACTTTTATTTGTATGTTGCATATAGATAAAATGGAGAAAAAAGACCAGATGTTACTGCACAACTTCTTGGTTGGATGAGGCCTTAAGCAACCTGGTCTAGTGGAAGGTGTCCCTGACAAAAAGACAGGGGGGTTGGAACTTGATGATCTATAAGGTCCCTTCCAACCCAAACCATTCTGTGATCCTGTGATTCTTACTTTCTTAGATCTGTCTACTTCAGGTTTCACTTGTTAAAGCCAAGATACCATCCAAAGTACTGACTTAGAAAACACTTGTGCTCGGAGGTAATGGTTTCTTCAGTATGATAAGAGAAGATCCAAATGCATTTTTCAATAATGATATTAAATTCTAAAAGGGAAAACTGTGGAGTATATTAAGCTAGTGTTATATAAAATTAATGGTATATGTTAATATATCAGTTAATNAAGAGATTAAAGCTTTAAAAAGATTGAAAATAGATAAGTAGGATATAATATTTACGAATACATGTTAAAACAAAATATACCATTCTCACTCAATTTACAAAAAATAAATATATAAATAAACTGGGGGCTGCCTTACATATCCTGCAATGAAAAAGCCCATCAAATGATGTGCTGTTGAAATTTGTTTTCTGAGACAGTTTTTATTACAATTATGCCAAAAATTACTGCTACAGAATACGGTATGACCTTTAAAGCTTTTTTATGAAAACATAGTTAGAACATCAAAAATTTAGGGACTAGATACAGTTAAAATGACAGTTTTTTACTCTAAGTAATTGTCACAAAGAAAGATTAAGTTCAACAGTTCACCCGTTGCCACTTAAAATCTAATGGAAAGACTTTTTCTTAAAGTCTATAAATTCCTTTGTTTTTTTTCACAAAAGATACTTCAAATACGAAATATCTATTGAATGGAAATAAACACAATAATAGTAGCCTTTCAAAAAAACTTGTTTAATATATTTGCAACTCTTCTGGTTTGATGGCCTTTTGCTGGTATTCTTAGACTTCTTTGAAGTCACTGAACAAAATGTCAGTCAAAACAGAAGTCGATCAGTGCTTAATTCTCTCTGATCTTTATATTGGACTGTATTTTATTTTTACCCCATACAAAATAAAAGCATTTATTTTCAAAATAGAAGGTGAAAATGGGAAATTCTTGCATCAAAGAGAGAATTCATGGGCTCAGTTTGGAACAATACTTCTCACAGTGCTCGCTTGTGGAAAAGGAGTTTTGCTATGAAACATTTAATTTGACAAAGTATATTTCAAAATTAACTGAAGTATATTTTTATGTTCAGATTTCAAGTACTGATTATTTTCTTTAAAATAATAATTTTGATCTATTTTGTTGAATTCTATAAAGATATTTTAGACTAGTGTACTTTACATCAGCTGCATGGCAGAAACCAATTGATTTATTGTGCAAAGAGATTAAAAAGTAGCTTTAATATTCCAGTGAAATCTCGTATAGAGATAACTGCAAACTGATCTATGTGTTTATCTTTACTGATGTGGGAGGTCTTGCTGTTCTCTGCGTTACTCATTCAAATAGCTACAGTTAATTGTAAAATTAAAAGAGATTATATTTTCATTGTAAAATTGGATCTTAGAAAAATACCAGATTTTCTACATTATATAGACTGAATTCTTATTGTTATATTCAAACCAAACACATAAAATATTCCCATACAAACTCATTCTGATTTGAGATGTGCATGCTGATTTACACAGTATGTCTGGATCTGGGTGTTCCACAAACAGGGCATGAGCTACTTACAAAAGCAGTGTGTCTTTCCAGAAACTGCTAGTGGAGCAAGTTTGTTTGCTTGACATTATGATATTTAGGCTACAAAGGCCATGCATTTCCTCAGGCATTCTTCAGTCACGACTCACACTGTTTTGAAGCCAAAGGTGTGGTATACTGTTTTGTTTTTCCAGGGAATTTTCAATCTGTGTACTGTAATGAAGTCTTAAGACATTCCCTAGAAGACTCTTTACTCTGAAGCGTACATATATCTAACGTTTTCCTAATGACTGTGACTTGACAAGCCTAAGTTGTGTTTTATTGGTTTTTAACCTTGAGGTACAAAATGCATTCAGCTGGATATTATTTGGTATTCATCAGTGTATTAAAACAATATCATATAGTTGTCCCCCAAAGTTGTTATGAACCTAATTGCCAAAAAATATGGTTTTGGTTATGTATATAAACAGTACAATGGACTCAATTCTGCCAGGATGGATATGTTGGCTTGACAGCCCTCAGGAGAAAGTTTTTCACTGGCTCAAATTGTTCTTCAGCTCTGGAATAGCACAGATTATTTCTCTCAAGTTTTATAAAACTCACCAACAGCTAACATACTCAGTGTACGTTCAATTTGATGCTAATTTTCTACCATCTCAAGCATGAGTTTTTCACTGAAGCATTAATGGGGAAAATAGATGCATGAATATAAATCTATAACAATATAATTAAAGCAAGCAGCCCTACCTATGTTTTATTGTGGTGTCTGTCATGTTACAGTCTCTTAAATGAACTCTAAGAAAGGTTAAAAGAGTTAAGGAAAATATTGATTATATGAAATTAATTGTTGCTTCTTCCTTTGCAAGCTTTACAAAAATATTTTCACTTACCTGTCTGAAAAGGTCCTCAGGGAAAAATCTTTCATCTCTTTCATATTGTTTTTTGGGTTTTATTTAAATATTGACTTAAAAAAATAGTTATATGCACTAGATCCAGATGGAAATTAAATTGTACCTTAGACTATACCTCTTTTCCTGAACAATGCACAACCCAGACTAACAGTTATGTGTATTTGTAAGATTACAGGTATTGAAAGAACTATTGAAATACATATAGTACTGCTTCTTTACCTTGAAATCCAAGAAGTCCCACTTTGTTTAAAAGAAGATTTCCCTTTTGTTGCACATCATTTACTTGCATCAGAGATATGTGCTTTTACACACCCATAAAAGCCTTTATGTTACTTCCTAGGAACTCAGGGTGAACACTTCATTTCTGAACCAGAGCAACAGGAAGAAGATTTTGATTCCATGAGTTTAATTTCCTGGCAGTACAGTCACACGTTGTTTTTTTAAGTATTAATGTAATTGACAGTGAATAGAAAGGAAGTCCAAAATGTAGTAAAGCTTTGGGGAAAAAGAACATTTATTCAGAATCCTTTTTAAATTTTGGAGAGAATATTTGTGTGATCTCCTGAGGTCGATCTCATGGTGACATTTTCTCAGGTTGTTAAAGTCTCATTGCATTATCTTCTCTAATACTGCTTGGCAGAGTACAAGGAATAAAACTTGATTTGAGTTGGCACAGTGCAATGTGTCCTCAAGAGAACTTTGAAAACAAAAGAACAAAGTAGCATAAAACAGACTGTGGCTTTCCAGTGGGAAATAGGATTTTTGGGTTTTTTTTTAATAAGCAATGGAAAGCATAAATTGGAACAAGTTCTCCTCACTGTCTTCTTGAGTTGTTGTTTTTTTTGTTTGTTTGTTTGTTTGTTTTTTAAAAAAAAGCAAAACACTTTAAACAGCATCAGACCTCTTCAACTGCGGTGAAACAGTAACAGTGCAACCTAAAGGAATACATGTAGTTCACAAAATATGCTTGGACAACTTCTTAAAATGGAGGAAAAAAAGGAAATCTCAGCATATGAATTTATTGCTGTTTTTTGTTAGCTACCGAGTAGAGAGTAAATGGAGGTTTTGAAAGAGTTTAGATGTGGTTGACAGTCAATGGCATTTGGGTGTTATATTCCCTATATGTCTTTTGAAAATCTAATTTATAATGATTATGGAAGCTCTGAAACTGAGAAACCTTGAGGGTGAAGTCTTTCATAATCTCACAGAAGAGTACAGTAGGGGTCCTGGCAGTTCATATATCCCCATTTTGCTTTCAGTGCCTCACAGCTCTGGCACAGAAACCTTTCTCCACAGGTGAGTGACTATTTTCTCCACTTTTGCTCAAGTCTTCAGGGTCTGTGTTAAGACATCTTTCTTTTTGTAGACAACACAAGAATTTGGCTATTCATCTTCAATGATTTGTGCCTTGTAAATTTTGTGCAGGGCATGCAATAATTTCTCATCTTAATGCCTTTTTTTTAGTGGGTTGATGAGACTTAATATTTTCCTTTTATTGGTCTGCACAGGAAGGTATGAAATCTAGTCAGAACAATTGCCAAAATGGCAAATGTAATAAAATGTTTGGTTTCCTTTTCCTGTGATTTTTCTTGGTTCCTGTTTGACGCATCCCATTCAGTGTAGGAGGTTTTTATTTTCACATATTATTGAACCTTCTAAAGAAATAGTATTTTTAAGGATAAAAGTTCTGATTACTATTCATGATTGCTAATTCCTCATGACATATTCTGAAACTTCTTTTTCAACTTGCTCTTCTTAAAGTAGTTTAATTTAAACCTTAAACAAATCAAACCATAATGAAAATAATTTTTTTTTATCTATGGACTTTTTTCAGTTTTCAGATCATATGCTACTGCCGATAACCTTGCCAATTAAAATGTGTTAGTTGTCCAAGAAAGATTTCTGAGTTGCAAATAACTAGCAAAGAAAATACGTTACCTCAAATAAAGTAATATTTTATAGTATCCTAATAAAGGGAAATGCCAACTTATATCTGACCAGAGACTCAGAAGTTCAAACTGGGGTTTATTTTAGAATAAAATATTTGTTACTTTTCAGGACTAAACCCAAACATAAACCCAAACATTAGGATAAGAATGGCTGCATTTTTTTTTTTTCACAGAAAGATACCAGAAAATATCTAGGTAATGTCTCTAGATCTATGGTGACTACTTTTTTATATCTGTATCAGTCTAGGAAATAGTACATTTTTGCATGGAAGAAATTGTAATTTTGGAGCATCTATTATCTGGACAGCATATGTAAGGATGACTTCCAGAGAAATGCCACCTGCAGAGCCTCTGTTTTATATCTAATCTTTGTATGGTAGGCTTCTGGAGGAATCAAAGCTGGAATCTCTGCCATCCACATTTTCTTAGAGGACCACTCTTACGTTGCAACCCCAGCTTCACATTTACAGGGAGAAAATGGAGAAGAGTCACAACATCCTTACTACACAATGCATTTTGCTTTACTATATATGTGACTTCCTGACCATCTTAAAATAATGCAAGAGTACTCTCAAAGTCCTGATGAAAAATGAATCATTCTTTGTTGTTATATGTTGTAGCTATCTTCCAGCTTTTAAATAATAATTTTGATTCATGTTGAATGATTATTAAAATATAACATATGCCACTTGCTACAACTGGCTCTGAGGGAAAAAAAACCCCGAACATAAAAGCCTATGTTATTTGTTTAACTCTTAAAGATTAATTAGTCTAAGCAAGAAAATGTCAAGTGCTAGTCAGTAGCACTAAAGAAAAGTGTCTACCATTCACAATTTAAAATTAAAATTAAAATTGGAAAATGAATAAATAAAAGGTCTTTGTACTAAAGGCAGAAGAAAGAAGTGGGCATTTTGCAAGAGAGAAAAAATAAACAAGCACTGAAAAACTTAAAAATCTAGATCTCAGGTGCAGACAAATAAATGATACTGTTTTTTTAAACCTTAATATTTGAATTTACCATTTACTGGTGAAGAAAATACACTGTGCTTCAGGATCAAAGTGGACAGATCACTACGCACGAGAGACATTTCCATCACTAGTGGCTCTACTATGGGTCTGTGAAGGTACTTAAGGTTGTATGTAGGCTTACTGGTATAATACTTTCTCTTTCTATTGAATTTGCTACAATTTTTATTAAAAAATAATTTGTTTCAAAGCTAACATTTTAGTCACTGTTCATAACAGAAATTATATTTACTACTTTTAAAGATCCTTTTACCTTTCAAGTGCAAATTTTTTTTATTCCTTGTCACATGCCATATAAGTTATGCTTCCTCTTCCGAAGTTACTTTGCCTCCTAAAGAATCACAATTAGGCTTAGTGCTAGGTGGGGAAAAAAATAAATCTGTCCAAAGGATGACTACATGACTATCAGGTAATAAAAAATTAATGTCCTTCCATCTTTTCTCTGTCAATGTTCATATTCTGCAGATGTCTTAGTTAATTTAGGTTACTTGCTAAGTGTGATGGTTGATGGTTCTAATGAATCATTATTAAATTATGCATTAATTTTATTTCAGTATTGAAACTGTTTTGTTCTGAATTCCAGAAAAAAACACATTCCAATAAGAAAGTTATTTTGCATGATCAGACATTTTTCATTCTTGCTTAACTGCAATGCATAATATTATTAGGAAAAGAAAAAAAATCATTATTATTTCCGAAAGACCTCTGTCCCATTTCTTCAGTTTATTTTTTGTTTCTGCAAATTATGTGGTAAGCTAACTAATTGAAATTTAACAAGAAACTTGGTTGGGAATAGATCCTACTCAGCAAATTGCCTTTTAAGAAAATGTCATCTAGACCATATATATAAGGTCAGAGTTTATTAACAACAATAAAATGTAAGAGTGATAGGAAAGAGTGGAATAAAACATAGAAATCAAGCAAAAAGTTGGGGCAGAGAAGCAAGAAACAGTTACTACCCAAGTTTCTGTGATGCTATGACTATCCACAGGCCTTGGACGATGAACACACGCCTTCACATGCACAGGTGCGCTCACACCTCCGCTCACATGCCTCCCCACATGCCACAAAACACACCTGCAACAGAACACATGCTGCCACAAAACACACACCCCCACAAGACACATGCCGTTCGGGGGGCACTTTCCTGTGGGCTTTTATAGCCGGTCTGAAGAAAATCCATTGGGCCAAGGGTTTCCATGGCAGTGGCACATCCTACACATCAACACGTCCCACACATCCAGCACCCACTCTCAAGCATGCCCATGGGGTATACACGCTTGCTGCATATGCTCCCTTGTGGTGCACTGCACATGTCCCACCACGTGGTGGAGGTCTTCACACCACACCAGACTGGCTTCACCGTGTAACGTCAGTGGTGGGCACAGTTGTGTTTCCAAGCAACCTTGAAAACAAATGTCTCACACACAGCCATGGAGCAAAAACTGCACTGGTCTGTTGCAGCTTACCTGCAATAGCTTACTTATTTCACTGCAATGGAACGATCTCTCTTACAGCTCTGCTCTTGGGAGAAAATGTCAACAAGAATGAAATTCATTTAGGCACACTCAGTTTTTATTAAAAGAAGGGGTCACTTTCATATTAGGGAACCTTGTGGTTATTATTTTTCGTATGGGCAAAGTGTTTTGAAAGCATATGTTAAAGGGTATAGAACTTTTGGTGTAGTACATGAATTATCTACAATGGCAAAAATCATTTAGATGAGAAAAAAGGAAATATCACAAAAGCTAAAATTAGCCTTTCTAACTGCTAGGTTGGAACTGCCACAAGAAGCTTTACTTACAGAGAAAAGTGAAATTCAGTTTCAAGAGAAATAAATTATTTAAGTCAACACCCTGAAATAATTCCAAAACTGTTTGAACAAATAACTTCTTTTAATTGTCCCAGCTACTAGGGCTCTATTCTACTCTTATCATGGAAATACAGGCCCAATTATTTTACAGTTTGATTCAGTGTTTGGCAGTTGCATTTGGGATGAGATAGTGAGAGCATGCATAGGAGGTGATAAAATATGGTGGATAAGGGAATCTGTTTGGCTGACGTAATAGGATTTCTTCTTTCTATTTCAACATATTCTGACCAGTGCAGTCACTCCTTTGGAAATTCTTTCTAACCTGAAAGAAACTCCCACAGTGCTGAAAACAGTTGAGTATTCAAGAGAAAGTGAGGAACTTTTGTTATTCCTGTTGAAGTTCTTGGAGTCTGTTTAAAAAAACATGAATATTTTATTTCCCGTGGAACAAACAAAAAAAAATTGGTCAAATAGAAATATATATATATATGAGTATATATGACTGTGTGTATATAACAATATTTGGGACAATGATGGAAGCAGGGAAAATTTACAGCCTTGACATTTTAACTAGCAAGAGAAACAAGCCTTTAAACTTACATAACTAAAGCTGTGACAGTCTCTCTTTGCTCATTTGTACAAAATCAGTGGATCACAAAGAATGACTCATTTAATCTGATAATCACATAGAAATCTCATGATTTGTCAAAATCACTATACAAGCAATACTTTTTTCTTCATCAGTGTTACTTCATTGAAAAAAAAATTTAAGTAATCACACTTTTTTAAAAAATATTTTTCATTGACCCTGAAAATTTTAAAGGACTAAAATATTGCAAGAATTTTCATAGGATCTATTCAATAATGTCTTTTAGGAAAAAGAAATATCTTGAATTTTTTAAAAGTTCTTTTAGAGAAGAACTGTGATTTTTTTTTGTCTTGAAACAGTCCCATTTTTATCTATTTCTTTTAAGAGTGAACAAAATGATCGGCTTATGAACAATCATTTTTTTTCTATTAGTACCGTATTTTTATTTATACCCAGATAATGGATTTAGATTTTTTTAAAAAAGAATTTATAATGTTCATTTTTCTTTGGGCAATTAAATGTTGATGTTGTTGTGTAGTCTCCTTCTCTGGAGACATTCAAAGCCCGCCTGGATGCGTTCCTGTGTGATCTGATCTAGGTGTTCCTGCTCCAGCAGGGGGATTGGACTAGATGATCTTTCGAGGTCCCTTCCAATCTTTAACATTCTGTGATTCTTTTATTCTGTAATTCTGTGAATTATTCTGATTAACTCTTCCAAAAACTGGGATTCAAAAAAAATATGCAGACATGGAACAATATAAAATATAATTTGATTGCAAGTGTTCAAAGCTTTGTGCAGTTACCACTTAGAAATCAACTGAGAATGTGAGGTTTTTTTATCTCAGATTTAACATATTTCTGTTCTTCAAGTGTATACACTAATATTTAAATAGTTCTTGGAAATGTACAAGTAAATTAGTTAGTCAATGAAATTAATTTTGCTTTAGTTGTTCTCAATTTATTGTTGGATTCTTGCTTTTGCTGGCAATGAATAATCCTCAAATTAGATAAGATTTTAGTCTTGTGAAACTCACTACTGTTCCCCTCTCAAATAATAACTCACACTCAAAAAAAGTATCAATTGTAAAAAATAATTTTTAAAGCTTTTTACAATCCTTTCCAACCTCATTACTGTCTTCTCAAAACTGGCAGCCTCTTCTTCCTTTAAAAGAGTTGTTATCATATTGTGTCTGAAAGAATGAACCAGGATCTTATTTATTACAAATACACATTTTTAAGGGAATTATGGTGAGGAGTAATGAAGGGATGTAATTGCAGAGATGAATTAGAATACTTTTTCATCATTGGTTACAGAACAAAAACAACAACTTAATATTTTTTTTATTGGTCTGTTGTGATTTTTTTCAGTCTGTTTGCCTATAGCAGTCACCATGCTATAAATAAAAGCTAACTAGTCCTTTTACAACATTCAAAATATTTATATCAAAATTTTGAAAAAAACCTGTGTTTACTCCATTTTGTTTCCATTGAAAACACATGGAAGGTTTTCTTATTTTTTTCCCATTAAATTCAGTGGGAGCAGGTAGTGAATATATTTGGAAGTTGCTTCCCCTAAATGGCAACTCAAGGACATTTTTGAGTAATGTATCTAATACTCTGAATAGTCTTTGTCTATATATAAACACAACCAAGAAGAAAAAGGAGTCTCTGTTTTAAAGACTTTTGACTGCTTCAATCATTGCCCCCAGGCAGTCCATTCAGAATAATTTTGTTCCTTTTTTTTTTTGGTTTGTGATTTGTTTTTTTTTTTAATGATTTCCCATATTATAAATGATTTAGCAGGTGGTATGTGCTCTGTTTTTCAAAAATAAGCAATTTGATAGACCGAGGTCACACATTTTCTAAGAGATTTCACAAGCAGCAGCATTTTCCAGAGTCAGACTTTTTTCAATAACAGTAGGATTTCTTTTTTAAACTTTCTCTTGGAATACTCTGATAGTTAATGAATTAAGTGAAAAAAAAGACAGTCCTAAAACTGAATATGATTTCACAAGATTCTATATCATGCTTGAAAAATCTTGACAGAAACCATAAACTCACATTGAAAAATCTCTAGAAGAATGCTCAGATAACATTTTTTAAGTAATTCACCCTTTGTATGATTTTGATGTTGTAGATGCCTAAGAGATATAAACATACAAAAAGTAATGGTTTCGCTCTGTATATGTTAGGAAAAAAGTATTTTGAAGGCATAACTAGAAGGTGGCAAATCATTTATAATTTCACTATAATTTTGTTAATTGATAGTAACTCAATTTCAATGAGTGTCAGAAGAAAATTGAGATCTTAGTCTCTGACCTTTATCTTTACCTACAAGGCTTGAGAAACATTGGCAAAATGAGTTAAACTGTTCGCTTTCTTAATCTGTAATGTCTGGAAGAGCGTTGAAGTGCACTAGGAAGACATAATAATACATTCAAACTTTTCTTCTTTCTCTTGACATTTGAAATATCAAGAGTACTACATAATCATTTCCGACTCCTTTTCCTAGGGGTTCTTGACATATCTCTAAAATATGAAAGGTTGAAGTGCATGCAGTTGAAGACTGAAACTGAAACAACCCCATTTACGTCCATGCCAGCAGACTAAAAGATGGTTGCAGTTTGAACTGTAGTCCTTTGCAATATTGTATTTTAGAATTTCAAGAGTTTTTAGAATTTCAAGAGTTTTTAGGATTTCACAGTAAAATGAAAGCATTGAAAATTTGTTTTGTTTTAATTGTAAAAGATAGAAAACTACAAGAAAAATTTCTGTCTCTTTGTCATGATACCAGCTATTAAGGGCAAAAAATCTACATACAGGACTAAATGTTTACTTACATGACTTGCATGTTAATGTACATGATTTCAATAATAGATATCATCCTGGCTTGCCTAAGCTCTATCTTAATTTTTGATGTGATTAAAGATAATAATATTCTTGAATGCTATCTTGAAAAAAACCTATGAAAGCACAAACTTTTCTGAATTCTATTCTGGGTTAAAATAAATACTGTAGAGCAATGCTTGCACCTTGCTTTTCAATTTCTATTGCTTTTAACTTTCTTTCTCTCTTCCTGTGTTGGTGATGAAAGCTCACAAATCTTTCACAATCCGTACACAGGGTGAAGTGCACTAGATGGTAACATCAACTTGATTCAGGGGAAAAATAAAATCTTACTGGGAGTGTCAGGAGAAGGGTGAAAGAGTGCTCTTAGATAATTGCAAAGTATTTTCGAGGGTAGAGCATCAATATTCCTTCTGTTTGGAAACATGCATAAATAGAGAATAAACAGGATTGAGGATTCCAGGGCACATACCTTGGAAATGAAATGGGTTTATCTCAAAAGTATTGTGCAATTTGTTTCAAAATGTTGAAGCACTGAATATAAAATGATCTTGCTTATGATGGTGTTTCTTTTGAACTGCTTTCTCTTTCTCTTTTTTGAACCACCAAGCATATGGAATTTTCACCTGAAATGTTTTGAGGATCTGCAGTGTTTGAGATAGTTGTCTCAACTTGTTACGTAAGTTCTGTAGACAAAAAATCATTTATCGCATTTTTTTTGAGAGCCATCACCAAAGTTTTAAGAATCACCCTACAATTCTGCAGAGCTGTCTGAAATTGTGAAGTCGCTCTTACACTGCTTTAAAGGAAGAGTGAGTTAGTGTGAGTGATAAGAAATCCAAAATCTTCTCCAAAGGCAAATATTATTTTCTTGCAGTGGTCTAGATATTAATAAATGTTGAGATTTGATACTTATAAAGTATTTTTAAAAACCCCAAAACAACTAAAAAAAAATGGATGGTCTGTATCGAGGCTTTCATAGCAGTAGGCACAGTTCTGATAGGTGTAAAAGGATGCTAGGCAGTTCCCTGTTGTGTATATCAAAAGACAAAACACCTGAAAGAAAAACAAGCAAGTCTGCTAACATTATTTGAGATAATACTGGAGGTCAACCAGTCATTTTAGATTACATTTTGGATGTCATAGTCATAGATGACACATACGGTCTCATGTATTTTCTAATCAAAGAGTTTACTTTAAAACCAGATCATTTACAATGACAGCATTTAATTTCCTGCCAAGTCCTGTAGAAACATACTTGGGTTTTTTTTTTCCCCACTACCTTACAGCTTAAAAATATCATCTTCATTTTTTAATTTCTTAAATTGATACATAAATAAAAACTTTGAGGTTAAACTCACAAAATTTTGCATTTTTGATAGAACAATTTTTGTGTTTATTTCAGCAAACATTGCAGACAAGTTCAGTGCAGAGCAAATAAGAAGCATGTCACTAAATATGCAATGGCAGATACACTATCAGTAAGCCCACTCAAAAAGGTTAAATTAAATGATCATAAAATTAATATCCTGCAGTAGAAGGATTGAAATGAAGGTGGATTTGTAACACAGTTGTGAGATTGTAATTTGTGATGAGAAATAGATAGATGAAAGACCTATAAAATGATTATTAATATTATATACATGCATAAATTAAAGCATGAGTATCAAGTCTTTTGTTTCAGATGGCAATAATGGTTTATTGTGACTTTGTACTAGAAGTAAAAAGAACTTGTAAAGTGTCTGGATGCAGTATCCCAAAAGGGCAAAAATATCTCCCAGCAGATACATGATTTTTGAAGGAAATTAGTGTCCAGTTCTGGGCTCCTCTGTGCATGAGAGGCATGGACATCCTTGGAGAGAGTCCAAAGAAGGGCCACAAAGATGATTAAAGGACTGGAGCACACGAAGACAGCCTGAGACAGCTGGGACTCTAGCTTACAGAAGAGAAGGCTCAGGGTGATCTTATTAATGTGTACAAATACCTGAAGGGAGAGTGAAAAGCTTTTTTTAGTGGTGCCCAGTGACAGAATGAGGCAATGGGCACAAACTGAAACACAGAAGGCTGTCTGAACATCAGGAAACACTTTTTTACTGTGAGGGTGACCGAGCACTGAAACAGATTGCCCAGAGAGTTTGGGGTCTCCATTTTTTGTGACATTCAAAAGCTGTCTGAACATAGTGCTGGCAACTGGCTGTAGTCAAGTTGAGCAGGGGGTTTTGACCAGGTGACCTCCAAAGTCCCTTCCACCAACCATTCTCTGATTCTGTAACTCTTTCTATCAAGTTCAGGTACAGTATAATATTAACAAAAAATAACACTATAACAAAAAAAATTCATTTTGAACCAAAATTTTTATATCTAAAAATACACAACACAATACCATGGAAAAGCATATTGTCTATATGTATTTATTTTATGTCCTCTAAACCAGACACTAACTCAGATCTTGCCCCTCTAACACCAGTTTCTGAGACACACTTCTGTGCTCCAGAGTTAGAGACTGCATTCCATTCATGATGCAAAATAACACCCAACCTGTATAATTTACTCTGTAATAAATTGCAATGAAGGCTGCCAACTGTAAAGAATAGCTAAATAAAATAAGGCTGACAACATATTATTTGTATGCACAGAAATGTTTGAAATAAAGACATACATCTGTCTTCTGATAACACACAATAATGAAGATGAGTTCATAACCAGTGATAGCACATTATCTTAACTGTGAGACAAAAAGGCAAAGATTGATTTTCTAGATTGCTATGCAGATTCTTGCATTATTCGGAAATTTCAATGAGTGTTACTGTAAATTCGTAAAACATATGACAACAACTTTCAATTAAAATACAATTTTTGAGATATGATGATTTTCAAAGGCATAACTTCAAGAAATTCAAGCCCACATTCATCACCAGTCCTAAAATTTAGAAGAGCATTTTGTTGGCTTCAGGAAAATGTAAAATCATATCTATCAACATTAGGCATCTGAACAAATAGAAAAAAACATGAAAGAGACAATATATCATGCATGAGTAAGATACTATTGTTCAATATTTTACTTCAGCACCAATGAACACAATCACCTACCTTACCCACACTTGCCTCTTTCTTTTATACTTACTGAGAAAACAACATCCCTGTGGGAAATTATATTGTTAGAATTACTGCTACTACCTACAACGTTCAGTCTACTTTCATTGTTCTTACGGTACCATTGCTTTGAATCTGTTTCCTTGCTTTATTTGATTCCTTTTGTGAAGAGGATCATCTGAATTAAGACAGAAACGGGTTTGCCTGAAAGTTTTCCGTAATTCCAGAGAGAAACCTTTTTGAAGATATTTATTAATATTATATGTTGAGGAATTCCTGTAGCATGAGATGAAAACAGGCATGAATAAAAAGGATGCTTGGCTTTCTTTTGAAATTGAGTTTCTGGAACTCACTTTGCAAATCTAGTTGTTCTTCCAGGCTTTTTGCTGTTGCTTTTTGGTTGGATTTAGAATCCTAGAATCATAGAATGTTTTGGGTTGGAAAGGATCTCAAAGATCATCAAGTTCCAACCCCCCTGCCATTGGCAGGGACACCCTCCATTAGACCAGGTTGCTCAAAGCCTCATCCAGCCTGGCCTTGAACACCTCCAGGGATGGGGCATCACAACTTCCCTGGGCAACCTGTTCCAGTGTCTCACGACCCTCACAGTGAAAATTTTATTCCTAATATCTAATCTAAATCTACCCTCTTTCAG
>VZTO01010407.1:13781-27102 GCA_013400615.1 Syrrhaptes paradoxus | reverse complement strand
ACATATATATTTAAAATAGGACTCTGATTGACACACCTTTAAATGTGGCTTTCACAGAGGAAAACAGACTACTCCCAGACAGGAGAAAAGCCATGATGGTGAAAGCAGAGGGTTCTTTTTCCTTCTCCATGCAGAACACATTTAGGCCCAACCTGGTTACCCCTTTATGCTTCTTCAACATATACATTAACTAATATGGGAAGCATACATTCAAAGCTTTTGAACAGACAATATTGATACTGAAGATGTTTTCATGTTAAAAGGTGTGTGTAGGTATAAGCACAGTTCCACACATCTTCAAGAAGTGTGTACTTAGAAATATCCAAATACATATATCCCTACCTGCCCACAATCTGTACAGAATAAGACCCACTGCCAAGAATCTTACTCAACAAATGGCAGCGCAGCTTTAAACCAAGTGAACTGATGATCTCACACAGATTTGTAAAATAATCTATTATATAAAAACACTAACAGTTACGCACCAGCAGAAACAAGTGCTGATACTACCCTCTCCTGGACAGAATTAACATTGCAGTGTGTATGGTATTCTTTAAAAAGACCATACAATAATTTTCTTAAGGACCCTAGGTGCCCTAACAAGATGCTCGAGGTCCCTCCATGTTTCAAGGGGCAAAGGGAAGAGAACTAACAACAACCAACTGTTCATTTCAGAAAACAACCAGATGCATGGTAATGTTGATCAACCAGTCCCAGGTAAATCCTTGTCGTAGGGCAGCCGACCCACAACATAACCTTACCATTCCCTGCATCTTGTCAATTATCTTTTAAAAATGAGTCTTTAAACTATCTTATGTTTAAAAGATTATCACATTTAACAGGGAAGACATGCCCCAAGAAAAGCAATGCACATAACAGAATTTTAGTAATTAGGAATATACCTTCTGCCTCCAACTCTGTCAAACTGTGCTTCTTTTTCCCACCACCAGAAAGCAAATTTAAACTTGGTGTTCAGGAAATAAGACCACTGCAACATATTTTGGTGTATGAATGCAAATCATGTCACATATATGGAAATTATTTTTAATATTAATACAGATTTTTCTATCAAATAGGTCATATTATTGAAATCAAGAGTGCTGTAACAGGCCAAATATCAGCAGAAGAGTAGAAAAGGCAGCAAATAGATCTTAGAAGGGACCTCAGGGCATTTTCCAGCCTATAGCCTTACTACAATGTGACTTAACCCTTCCAAACGCTTGGTTCATCCTGTTCCAAAAAACTTCTGCAATGAAAATTCCACAGTTACCCCAGGAATCTGTAACAGGGCTGAAATATCCTTGCCATTAAGAAACTTGCTAATTTTTAAACTAAATTTCCTTCGTTGAAATTGTAATCCAGTATCTGCTTTCCTATCCTTTCACTGGACTTTGAAAAATATTTTCTCTGCAACGGACTTTCACATATTAAAAGACAATTATCATGTCTTTCCTCAGTGTTGTTTGCTCCAGATTAAACAAACCCAATTGCTCTCCCACTTAATAGCTCAAGTACTAAAACTGCACGGATTACTAATGATTTTCCCTCCCCAGAGCTGTTTATAATGGTGTGACAGTACAATGCCCCAAATCAGACAATACTCTGGCTAAGGTCTTACCAATGTTAGTAAGTACAAAGATTATTTATACTGCTCCTGCTTACACATCTCAATATAGTCATTCACACAAGTGGGTTGCCTAAAAGGAAATGCAGAGCAAATGAGAATTTTCCCTCTGGATTCCTAGAAGACAAACACCAGGACCTAGAGAGAGAAAAGGACAAATCTGAATGCCCTGTGCAGTTGAGGAGGCCTAACCAGAAATTTCAGCCAAAGCTATCTTTTTTAAACACCACGGGGAATATTCAGGTTTATCACTTAATCTTAACTCATTCTCATTTGCAGACCTGGCTTACATTCTGACTGCACTCAATCATCCAGGAACTTAAGTCTGGCAAGAGGCACACTCGTGCACATACAGATATGTGGACTTCTGTGTAAGAGATCTTCAGCACCATCCCCCGGCCACTTTCACTCAAGTTGAAAATTATACTGTTGCTCAAATTTCTTGAACTAAAAAATTAAGCAATGAGAAAGAACCTTATCTATAGTTATTTCTCCAAGATCAAGTTCTGCAATGACTGCAGAAAGGTAAATAAGAAAACTTGCAGCAGAAGTACTAAATGCTCCCCCCTATTTAAATGGATACAGTTCAAACACAAAGCAAAGCACACATCATATTTCCAGAGAAATAAAAATATTAGCACCAAAGGCGGGAGAACTACTTGAACAGCACAGAAACAGACATATTTTCTCTACTTGACCCCCACACATACACTTACCTTAGCCCCCTCTTGAGAAAGCAAGCATTGTTTCATTGTAAAATACCTGATGGCCCATATAAATAACAGCTAGGCCACCTCTGTGCCCATGGGAAAAAAAAAAAACCAAAACAGTCTGTATGGAGTATATATCCTGGTATTTCAGAGCATGTTTTCACAGTTCACTTCCTGAAATTAAGAAGGGACATTTTCAGAGTCACATGTGAAAGTTCCACAATTGTAACCCATGGAGTGTTTCTCCCTGTCCCTGAAGGACCTGCTGTTATTCACTATGAAAGAACAAACACAGCCACTGCATATGAGTTCTCACTCTTAACACCCTTTCTCCTGCCAATTCCTATTAAAGGTAATTGACATCTACTTCAGAAGCTAATTTAAAACTTAGGAAGTAAAAAGATTTTTATGAAACTGCAACTTCCTTGATTCTTAGATCATTGCTTGCCTTGAAAAGGAGCTTTAACTAGTTATTTTTATAACCATAAGCACTACCGAGAAAAACTTCAGTATTTTCTAAATCCACCACCCTAAACTATATGATGCTGTTATGTTTACAGAAAGACATACCACATAATCTTCTCATTTCAAAAATGGAGCTAGTTTAATGTCTTTGAGTTTGGTTGGTTTTGTTGTTGCAGTAATTATTTGCCAATATTTCCTTAATTGTGTTTAGTCACATTAAGTAAAGAAAATCAGCAAACTACTCGGATCAGTAGCTTCTGGGCAACACTTTGTTTCTAGGGGTATTTTGAGAGCACTGATGATGGGAACTCAGAAGGGCTCTCCAGAACATGAAAGGCAGTTCAGCTTGGGTTTTTGAAGGATAAACGTAACTTATTTCCTCTTCTATCACTTGGAAAGACAGCAAATATAGAAAAGTGGCCTACAGATGGGAACTCAAGCAGCCATAACTAAACAGCAATGATGAACACAGCCAGCAAATTCAGAATACAAGTGAGTGTCAAAAAAAGAATTGGGGAGACTGAAAATCATTCATCTTGAAGGAGAAAATGAAATAGCAGAAAGGGTGCATACATTTGAAGAGATCTGAAGAGGTTCTTGGTGTGCACACAGACTCCCCACACATAGATAAGAGTTAAAAACCAAACTGAAAAAGCCCACCAAAATCTATATATCAGGGTTTCTTTTAGTCATTCAGGTCTGCCCAAAAAACAAAATGGACAACCCAACACACAAGCACGGCATAGCCAATTTATCTGCTTACATGCCTCTACACTAAATAGTAAGGAAGGAACTAAGAGGATTGCACAGGAATTTTCAGCACACATACAACTAAACTAATGCAGAACTTGATATACAGATACTTCCAAGTGCTTTCCAGCCAATTCCTACATAAAGTCATTCCCTCTGTACAGGTACATCTTACAGCAGCATAAGCATTGATCCAGTCAACTGACCCAAAAATGTTATTTTTAGAGCTCATATCCAAGATTCGTATTTTGTCAAGTACCAAGTTTTAAAAAATAAAGAAAGTTTACTCCTTGATCTAGCTACACATGTAATTAAACTGAAAATGTTAAGTGTCAACAAGTGTTTTCCTTCATTTTAATTTATTCAGACTTTCCTCTCTAGAATTTATACCAGGAATGATGAAAAAGAAACCAATTTTTAAGTGGCAAATAAGGAAGAAGATAACTAGATGGCCAGTTTGTTAAATCCCTGCCTACAAAAGAATTAAAACCTGTAACAATCTGGGCCTACAAAACACCTTCTTAAAGTATTAACACTGCTGTTCAATCAACAACAGACAGAATCCTCCAACCACTTCATACCCTATGGAATCTCTGAATCGGAACACTTCTCAAAGAAAAGAAAAACCGCAACTCTTTCTTAGAGATACAATTGCACTTTAGCATGGAAGAATTTACATTAATACTTTTATCTATAAATCTCAATATGCTTACCAAATTATGGCTAATCTGATTCTTTTTTATAGCTAGGAAACTGAGGTACATTTTAAAAATCTCTAAATTTACATCAGACAGCAGCACTGCTAGGAATAACACAGCCAAACATTTTTTTCTCAATACTGTGTCTCATCTACCAGACCATACCACATAGTCAGAAGGCAAACTGTTCCAACTAAATACTCAAGGAAAGCCATACAGCAGTAACACAATTATCCCTTCCAACTCCTTTCTTAACACTGTGCCTTTGGTAATTGAAGTAAAACGCTTTTTTGTTTAGGTTTTGGGTTTTTTTTCCCTGGCATATTAACAATATAAGTGCTAAAATTCAAGACTACCATGAAAATGCATGTTAATTTTTTTTAGTCAACATTTAACGACATGAAAATGCATGTTTTGTTTTTTTTTTAATTCAACATCTAACAACAACTTTTAGTCCGGTTTTAGTGAAACTACTGGGATGCAGCACAAAAGAAAAACTTTCCTGCCACCTAGAGGTAAAATCTTCCAGGAACACAGAGAACAGAAAAACTCATCTCCTTTTTCCTTCTCGCTTCAAAGCTAAATTCTTTCCTTTCTCAATGTAATTAAAAGTTACAAATTTACACTTTCTGATTTTGAAAATAAAAACATGAAACAAGTTATACCCACACAGACCCAGGATCTATATACCTCATCTTTGGTAATGACCAGTGGTAAATGCTTATGAAAAAGAAGTTAACTACTAAGCAAAAAGAATAATAAACGCAGCCTGTAGCAGTCTACAACTTAACAGCTGTCCAGAGCCGAAAAATACATTACGTCTTTGTGTTTAGCAGTCCTTGATGGATGCCATGAATTGTTCTAAACTCTCTCCAAACCAATTTATATCATCACCCCAAAAACTGCAAGTCCCAATGAGTTTAGTACCTCATTGACAAGGGAAAATGCTTTTTACTTATCTTTAATCCACCTTCAATGGATGCCCTCTCAAGCATGTTATTAAAGAGAATTCCTCTATTCATCACAATGCTAATTTTCTTCTATTGTTTTTTTCTCTCCGAATGTATTTTCCAAACTTGAAAAGGTTTAGTATGTTTTCAATCTTCATGCAGAAGCCATTCTGTAACTGGTGGTCTCTGTTATCTTTCTCTGCATTTTGACATACCTTTTTCTGACGTGTTTGAACAAAACTCTGCAAAACATTGACAACATAGGCATGGTTTGGATTTACACACTAAAAAAAAAATGATGGGTTTTGTTTTCTTCTATTCTTTCCCTAGTAATTCCTAACCTGCCTGTTACCTATTTGACAATTACCAATTACTGAGCAATGAGGACCATATACAGTGACTCCAGGATCTGTGTTCTGAGTGACAATAGATGTCATATTTACTACCATATGCAAACTAGTTTTCCCTATATATATTATTTTTCATTTATTAACACTGAACCGACATGGATTTTTATCACCTTGCTACTCAATACCATGAACTACTGTCAGCTCTTGCTTCTAATACCCTCCCTTTTATACCATATGCAAGTGTCATAATTTCAGTACTAACCTTTTTCCCATGCAGTTTATGAATATGTTGAATATCACATGTGTCTGCGAGGCTCAGATGGTATCTCCGCTATACTATGAAAACTGGCTATGTGCTCTGCTACTTATCCACTTGCTACTTTTTAACCATGAGAATTTTCCTTTTTTTCTCCAGAGAAACTTTGCTCTCTGAAGATTCTTTTGTTAGACACCACTATCACTTGTTTTTGAAAAATCATAACATAACATGGTCACACCTAAAATACTAAGACATCCGTCAGATGCTAAGACACAGGTCAACCTCAACAAGAAGAAACTTTCTGAGCCTCCAAAACAGCCTAGTCAGATACAAACTACCTCGACAAAATGAACCCTTCTCTGGGCTAACTCCCAAGCTATGCCTCAGAATTGTTCCACAGCTAGATCCAGGACGCAGGCCTTTCAAACAGTTCAATCCTATCGACAATTTAACAGTTCCAGTGCCTGGGAACATTCACAGACACGTCCTAGCTCACCGTTAAGACAATCTGATACCATATACCTATATAACAGTATCTGACTAACACACGGAATCACAGAATGGTTTGGGTTGGAAGGGACCTTAAAGATCACCTAGTTCCAACCCCCCTGCCATGGGCAGGGACATCCTCCACTAGACCAGGTTGCTCAAAGCCTCATCCAGCCTGGTCTTGAACACCACCAGGGATGGGGCATCCATAACTTGTCTGGGCAACCTGTTCCAGTATCTCACCACTCTGACAGAAAAATATTTCTTCCCAGTATCCAATCTAAATCTACCCTCTCTCAGCTTAAAACCATTACCCCTTGTCCTGTCACTACACTCCCTGATAGAGAGTGCCTCCCATCTCTCCTGTAAACACCATTAAGTACTGGAAGATCTCCCCGGAGCCTTCTCTTCTTCAGGCTGAGAAAACACAACCCTCTCAGCCTGTCCTCATACGGGATGTGCTCCAGCCCTCTGATCATTTTCGTGGCCCTCTTCTGGACTCAATCTAACAGGTCCTTGTCCTTCTTATGCTGGGCGGCCCAGAGCTGGATGCAGTACTCCAGGTGGGGTCTCAGGAGAGCAGAGCAGAGGGGCAGAATCACCTCCCTCGACCTGCTGGTCACACTTCTCTTGATGCAGCCCGGGATCTGGTTGGCCTTCTGAGGTGCGAGCGCACACTGCCAGGTCATTTCAGTTTTTCATCTACCGACACCCCGAAATCCTTCTCCTCAGGGCTGCTCTCAATTCATTCTCCTCCCAGCCTGTATTTGTGCTTGGGATTGCCTTGACCCAGGTGCAGGACCTCGCACTTAACCTTGTTGAACTTCATGAGGCTTGCATGGGCCCACCTCTCTAGTCTGTCCAGGTCCCTCTGGGTGGCATCCCTTCCCTCCAGCGCATCAACTGTGCCACACAGCTTGGTGTCTTCAGCAAACTTGCTGAGGGTGCACTCGATCCCACTATGCAGGTCTCCGACAAAGATGTTAAACAACACCGGTCCCGATACAGACCCCTGCAGAACGCCACTCATCACTGGTTTCCCCTTGGACATCAAGCCATTGACCACAAGTCTTTGAGTGTGGCCATGCAGCCAATTCCTTATCCACCAAGTCGTCCTTCCATCAAATCCATGTCTCAAATTTAGAGACAAGGATGTCATGCAAGACGTACTTGAATATTATCCTTGACAAAAAGTGTGGATGTCTTCCCATAACAAAATTAGTAACCATCTGGGTGAACATGCTGTTTCTTATTGTAATTTCTACAGTTTGATCAGTTCATCAGTTATACTTATGAATCTTCTGCAAAGCTTTACTCTTTAGAGTACAGTAGCATCGCATTCCTCTAGCATCACAAGCAATTTCAGTGGCAGACAGCACATCACTAATAAGGATTCAGAAAATTTTAAAATCAGATCCTTCAGAACTATTGGAAAAATACCACATTGTCCTGGGAGATTGCTACTATTCTTTCTACCTCTGTGTTCTCACACTTCAATTAGCCCAGGCTGCTGCTTTTTTTTTTGCCCCCCTTACTCATGATCCATTAAGCATGTTTGTGATGTGCAAACTTTCCCCAAATTCCTACATACGGAGCACATGCAATGATCTGATGTTGGCTCAGCTTTATCCTTTTGAGAACTCCTGTCATACACAATTGTCTACAGTCAAATGGCAGGCTTTTCAATTCTGGTACTTTTTTTTTGTTTTCAATACATACTTATTCCAGAAAGGCTTTTATGGCCACTAGGAAGTTGTTTCTCAAAACTTGTTTTGATCCAGCTCATTCTATTCGTACTTAATTCATCAGAGCTTCTATGCTGTTTTCTGTTGTCACTGGAACACTATTTCCATTCTATGTTTTTTAAAAAAAATCTTAGTGAACTTTTACTCTGCAGCTCAACAATATAAAGGTATACAAAAAGGCTTGTGATATAAAAAGCCTTTCTGACAGGTAGTGCACACTTAACCCTAGTTTCACATATGGTACCTTTCAAAGAATTTCCTTGCCTTTACAGGTCTTCACCTCTTTTCAGTGCTCACTTTAACTTTTTATTTTTGTCTAGTTACTTTGCAATTAAATATGACTATGATGGACTCTGGAAGGAAGAGTTCTCTCTTACAAACACATTCATCTTGTTACACTGTGTTCACTTTCAAAGAGCTATCTCTCACAGTAAAGTATGAGCCAGGCCTCTGCCTGCCTGTTGTGGTTTAAAGGCCACCACACAGCCTCTTGCTAAAAACCTCGTGGGTTGAGGCAAGGACAGGGAGGGTTCACTCATCACTTATGGTCATGGGGAAGAAACAGACTCGACTTGGGAAAACAAAAAAACCAACTTATTTCATTAACAATCAAAACCAGAGCAAGCTAACGAAAAAGAGAACTACATCTTTAAAAAAAGGCACCACTCCCCCACCCCTCCCTTCTTCCCAGGCCCAAAGGCCTTGCTGCCGATTCCTCTGCCTTCTCTCCCCTGGAAGCACAGGGGGGCAGGGAATGGGGGTTATGGTCAATCCATCAGATGTTGCCTCTGTCTCCCCTTCCTCTTCAGGGGAGGGGTCCTCACAGTCTTTCCCAGCTCCAGCGTGGGGTCCCTCCCACAGGAGAGCCCTTCACAAACTGCTCCAACATGAGTCCTTCCCATGGGGCTGCAGTTCTTCACTAACTGCTCCAGCATGAGTCTCTTCAAAATTTGCAGCCTCCTTCGGGCACAGCTACTTCTTCCAACAGGGCTACATCTCAATAAGCTGCAGGTAAGCTCTGCTCTCCATGGGCTGCACAGGGACAATGTATGTCACTGAGATCTTCACCATGGGCTGCAGGGGAATCTCTGCTCCAGCACCTCCTCTCTCTCCTTTCTCTTCACTCACTTTCATGTCTGTATAGCTGTCTCTCTCACATCTCCCTCCTTCTCCACTGCAGGTTCTTTTGCTGACTCATGAGAAACTCCCAGCTCTCCGGCAGGGGGTGCACTGGGTCAGCTGGGCCGTGAGGGAGGCTGGGCGGGCAGGCAGGCAGCTGGATAGACAGACCAGTGGGGCCAGGCCCTGCGCAGGGCCACACCCACCCCTCCATGCACTGTGCCCCCTCTTCAATATGTCATTCACAGAAGTACTGTCTGGCACAGCCTTGGCCAGGGACAGGTCCAGCCTGGAGCTGGGGGAACTTCCAGCAGTTTCTCACAGGGGCCATGTGGGTAGTGTGCCCCTCCCCTGCTACCGAACAAAGCTGGAGCTGGGGGAACTTTTAGCAATTACTGTAAGTCAGTCACTGCAGCCCCTCCCCTGCTACCAAACCAACCCACCGCACAAAACCACAACACTGCTACTCAGGACTAAATCAAGACTTGCTTCTGCATGTGGAAATTCTCCGATTATTCACCCAGGGAAGTCACACAGTTCACAGCCTTTGTGCTGCATCACTCACTCAGCCCCTAGGGCTGCTGCCTTAGTGAGAGGGCTGACAGAAAACCCTCTTATTTATACTCTGGATTTCAATCCACCCCAATTCCTTGACATGCACCAATCAAGTAGATAAGTGAAATACAAAGCTACACTCTCATTCCCAGGGAGAGAAAGGAAGTTCAGACAAGTAGTTTAAAGAGCAATGCATTTAGTTTTAGAAAGCCGAAAAGACACTACCAAGCTAAATAGATAATCCATCTCTCTACCCTAATGCATGACTTATTTTCTCGGTTTATTTCAAGATTACTGATGCGTTCCGTCGTTCAATTCCAACTCGGATCCCTAAACCAAAGCCAACAAACACAACTAAAGTACCTGTCAAAATTCCTGCCGGACATCTCAACAAACCACTCCAAGACAGCAGTTCTGGAAAGCTACGCATTATAAGGACTGTGTCTAAAACCTGCCTTCAAAGTGGAGGGAGAAGGTAAATAATTTTCTGATCTATGATCTATGACATTAAAATGGATTTAAGCAATCTGAATTTCAACAGTAGTTGTTTCCATTGAGGAAAAAAAGACTTGAAACTATCCACATGGTCACCACACAAATGGTCACCAATCACAGGACATCAAGAGACAGACAAATTCTTAGGAGCCAAAGGTAACTGCATGTCTGCAGGAACCAAGCTCTCTTCCCATTTTTCTCATGCAATTCCAGAATTTGGCCCTTACAGTAGAGACACACATGAGATGCAAATAAGTTTCTACAATAAATTCAGTTTTGACGTGTTCCACAAATAAAAATACTACTTGTGTCTCAGTAGATTTATAAAAACATATGGTCAATGAAAAGAGGAGGTGTTGAAGGAGGTGACGTTTTGTTTTCAAAGTTGGTCTAGTCAAGTGTTTCAGTCTGGATATCTTATGTTCAGTAGTAAAGACAGAATGAAGAGAAGTATAAAGAAATCTGTTCTTTTATAATGCAAAGAACTTAAAAAAATGCAGAGCTCCTTGTTGTGCCAAGCATCACTTCAAAAGCACTATTTGAAGAATAATTTTCTCCTTAATGAGCTAACTAGTGTCATTATCATCCCTGGAGGTGTTCAAGGCCAGGCTGGATGAGGCTTTGAGCAACCTGGGTTAGTGGAGGGTGTCCCTGCCCATGGCAGGGGAGTTGGAACTCGATGATCTTTAACGTCCTTTCCAACCCAAACCATTCTATGATTCTATGATTATCCCCCCTCCCATTCATGCAGATGTTACCTTAGGAAAACAGATGCAAGAATTCAGATGGATATTTTTTGTCCTAGCTGTGTAAACCTTCACCATTTTATTTGGACTAGAGTATTTAGATTTCTGTTCACTTAAACAGTATTTTGGAAGAGATCAAAATATTTGTCAAGCTTAACAGTTGAACTGTGACTTACACATAAGTGCAATTTTGTTCTTGCATTCCTCCGCAATTCTGCACTTCATTTCAGCTGCTCACAAGTAAAATAGGTAACTGCATTCATAACTCGTAGTGAAGTTTTTTGTAACCAAACTAATGCTTTGCACAAGTAGTTCTAATTCTATGAATTTGCCTTTTTGCTTTTCTTAAATCATAACTTCTTTAAAAGATTTCACATTCACTCAAAGTTTCCTTTCAACCAACACACACACAAAAAAATCAAAACTTTAGAAGAGACTCCAAGTTTGTTGTTTTCAATTTTCTGAAAAATTGCAATTGTTGCTCTGACAAGAAAATTTCTCACTGTTCCACTTTAGAAACTTAAAACTAACAAGATACTATTACTGCAAGGAACACCTCACAGGAATCCTGAAATACCAACTAACATGACTTACTGATTTAGAACATAAAATTTAATTTATTTCCCTGGTATTAATGTCTCCCTCATTCTTCTTCCCCTAACAGAGTGCATTCCAACAGTCTAAATGGCTCAACTGACAATTTGTGGGAAAACTCCTTTCACATAGGTGTTTCTTTAAGAACTGCCAAATCCTAATTCCTAAATAAAGCAAAAGCTGGTGGTGAACACAGTGCCATAACCAGAAATGCAATCCTTTTGCTGAAGCAAGGAGAGATGTTGATGCATTCAGTTACCTGATTTTCTCACTTTTATTTCACAGCTAAAAGTTTAACTTAACCACTGAGACAGTGAGACATTAGCACTGCTGTGTGACTATTTTTGCAAACCCACAACAGAAACCTATGCCTCCCTCAACAGCTCCACAAGAAATTCTCTAGGAGTACTTAAAAAAATGAAAAGTTTAAAAAGATCAACCTACTGGAAAATTATTTCAGCTTGTGTCCTACAAGACACACTTCTGTCCAAATCCAAAAAGATTACTCTTCCATACGAAAAAGAGAAGGTTTCAAATTTTATTCACTAAATCTGCAGGTAACTATAAAGTTCAAGGCTCCATGTCATGTATGCTCAAATCCAAAAAGTTCACAGAAGCACATCATTATGTGTTCTGCAACTTGCAGAACGAGCATATGTAAATGCAAACAAACACAGTTTTCAAAAAGTAGCTGTCAGCTTGACATCCTTATCAGAGAGATCTTCATTACGAGAACAAGTTTCATCAGAAGGGACAGCAACTCATGGATGAGCCAAAAAAGAAATACAAACTTCTCCGTACACAGGTCCACCAACAGATCTCGGCTCCAATCAAGCAACAAATCTCCTACTGATTGTGGTACACTGAACAGTCCGCTTCTCAGTAGTTGCAAATCACATATTACAAACTTACGCTATTTGGCACCCTTTATTGCCAGTCTACAGAAAGAAAATAAAACCTCTGGCAAAATAAATTAATTCCTGCAACAGCATCCTTTGCTTTAGAGCCCACAAAGGACCCCACAAGTACTGTCAAACCATCCTCCATGATACCATAATAGACTTCTCACCTATTTGCACTCCTGATATAGAAGAGCTTCTCTGTCTTTTGCTCCTGTCTTGGGATGACAATTCATTTCTACCTATGAGGGATGTGTCCCACATAGGTTCTTACTAAAGGATCTAAAAAAATTGACAGATGGGGATACTACACTCTTAAGGGATTAAGGGAGACAAAGAAAGCATAGAGAATGAAAGACAAGGAGTGGTAACATAAAAGGAAGAAACTGGAAGAATTTCTGAAAAATAGAAGTCTATCCCTCTCCCTCAAACTGCTTGGGAGATGTGGCATGCTGGCTAGAGGCAAGATACAGACATTTTTAATGCCGTGAGAAGTGCTCCTTTTGGTCATGGAGAGAAGAGTTGGTGTCTTTTCACCAGTACTATACCAACTCCTTAGTATTCCTTATCCTCTCCCTTATAGTTCTGAATGTAATACAAAAATCATATTCAAGACTGGACATAGTTGTCACATGAACTGGAAAAAGAGGGATGCCCTGCAGTTAAACAACTTGGGAATTGGCTGGAGAAAAGAAGCCAGAGAGTTGTGGTGAATGGGATGGAGTCTAGTTGGAGGCCTGTATCTAGTGGAGTCCCCCAGGGTTCGGTATTGGGACCTGTGCTGTTCAATATATTCATCAACGACTTGGATGAGGAAGTAGAGTGCATCCTCAGCAAGTTTGCTGATGATACGAAACTGGGAGGAGTGGCTGA
>VZTO01010407.1:0-13460 GCA_013400615.1 Syrrhaptes paradoxus | reverse complement strand
ACTTGAATATGAGAAAAAACTTCTTTACAGGGAGGGTGACAGAGCACTGGAACAGGCTGCCCAGAGAGATGGTGGAGTCTCCTTCTCTGCAGACATTCAAAGCCCGCCTGGATGCGTTCCTGTGCGATCTGGTCTAGGTGTTCCTGCTCCGGCAGGGGGATTGGACTAGATGATCTTTCGAGGTCCCTTCCAATCCCTAACATTCTGTGATTCTGTGGGACATGTGTAACACTAAATAACACCGATAAGTAGACAATAATCCCTAACCACTCTCTCCACAAATCTCCTCTCGAAGCTAAAGGTTTGCTGAGGAAGTTACTGGGCAAGATTCTTTAGTTTGTGTCATGTGACAAGGTAAATAGATGGCTAATCCCTTCAGAGTTTTTTTTTGTTCGGGTTTGTTTATTTGGTTTTTTACATCTATAAACCACCTGCACCAGGGTAAACATTCATGTCTCAAAGTGAGAGTAACTACCTTTAATCCTTAATATGGATTCTAAAATAATGATTTCCTATGATATAGCCAAAAGCAACTTAAGAATTACTTGTATATCCATATACTTGGATATATATTGCGCGTAGCCTCTTCTAAATACAAGTTACTAAGATTTAAGACACTTTTAAGGGCTGAGTTATTCAGTATATTCCATTGGTCGGGACTTACTCTAGGACTAGTCTTAAAGGACTTCGCAAAATATCAGTATTTTAAAAGTACATCTCAAATCCTTCTGCTTTGCACCTACAGTTGTGGCAGAGATGCTTTTTTTAAAATAGGTCAGCAAATGAAGTTGGATAGAAACTTTTTATTAACAAAACTTTATGTTTCACAGAAATAAACTTGATCAAGTCTGTCACAAGTGCTCACTAATGGGCAATTATTGTCTTGTCTTGCTGCTTGCATTGTACATTGTAAACCCTGATTTCCAACTGATTTTAAAGCATTTTACAGTATCCATAAAGATGCATTTCAAATGAACCTTTGATTTTACATCTGGTGTACATGAAAAATAGCTACACAAAATAAAAGTAACAGATGCTCTTCTTACTTTACTGATGGCTTGTGTCAACTTAATACAACAGGCTCAGCATAAAGAATCTGCCAACAAGTTTACAAAGGTGGGATATGGACAGCAAAGTACATGGTTTGCACAACACTCACCTGTAATCATTATTCATAACACATTTGAAGTATGTTCTTGGAGTAAAGTGCATATAGTGCTTTTAGCATGCAACTGCAAAAATTCCAAGGAGTTTTACATAACTGGAAGAGTTGTGATTCACAGCCTCATCTCAAAGTCAGATGGTTTAACCATGGTGCCAAAAGTTTATCATTCATGTCCTGCTTTGTATCCAGTTTCTAAAGGAAAGCTGCCAACATTATAAACATCAGGTTACCATCCACCTCAAATGAAACCTCTGGCTTGCAGAATATGCAGGTAGGCTCTTAAGATATTTAGGACTCCTGAATGAAAAATTCCTAATGAAGAGCATTTACCATGGGAACTGGAAGTGCTTAAGGACCCTATATGAGACTAGAAATACAAATAGAATGCTCAAGAGCCTTATTAGGGCTTGTAACCCCTTTTTATTACATACATACAATTTTTATACTGCTCCCTCTCAAAACATTCTTCAAGTATTTTTTCACAGGAAACAAGCAACCATCGTCACGACACTGGGAGATCTGGAGGCTTCCCAGAGGGGCAGATGACTCCCAACTCCTACCGATATTATATTAAAAAAAAAGCAACTTTAAAACATTTTTTAAATCAACAAAATAGAGCATTACAAAGTCTTAAAGTCATTTTAGTTGCCTAGATCTACCTATATTTCCACATTAAATCTCAACATTACAGATGCAACCACAGGCTGTGAAGTGCTTTAAGGCACATTAAAAAAACCCAAGTATAGGAAGCAGATATTACAACCATCAGGAAAAAGAGGCAAATCAGCCACAGTACCATACTGCTAAGAGGAACAGCGGGAGGAAAGCCGTTTAACTCCTGCCCTTTTACAATAACACATGGCAAGGGCGACGGGAGACACCCCCGTGGGCACACGGGTGATGCCTTTCAGGCACTACGGATATTTTTTTCTCCAAAGGCTGTATTATGGATTTATTGTTTCCAAAGCCTTTCGGAACTGTAACTTCACGTCGGTAATGGCAACCAGCACATTATGCAACACCCTTTAATCAAAGAAACTCTGTTTGGAAAAAAAAACCCAGTTTAGAAGCAAAATTAACACAGGGGGAAGCTGAGGTCTGAACTCAAAGCAAGCGGTTTTCTTCCCCGCCCCCCAGCACCGCATTTTAAAATTGGCTTAAGTGTATTTTGTGGAGTGGGTCTCTGTTGTTACTGTATTGATATTTTCGTTTTCTGCTTCATCCTCTAACTATCCCAGGTCTTAAGGGTCAGAGATTAGACGTCACCTGGCTGCAGAGATTTTGCTTATAAGCAAAACCGCCATCGGTAGCAAGCAGACAAAAGCAACACGCACAGGAAGAAATAAAACGAGAGGAAAAACAGAAGTAAATTAAAAGTGGAAAAGGGAAAGGCGGGGAACTAGAGGAAGGGGGAAAGTGGGGAAAAAAAAAAGGAAAAGGAAGAAGGAGGGGTCTGGCCCCCAGGAAGACTGTTTCAAGCCTAACGTGAGGAAGGAGATCCAGGAGACAAGTACCTGGACTGCCGCCTGCCCCGGACGCAGTCTCCCACCAGGGCTCCTCCAGCGTGTCCCCCATGCTGCTGCCTTTGCCGACACCACCACGCCGGGAGGGCGGGGCAGCGCGCGCAGCCCGCGCCTGGCTCCACCCCCGGGGCCGCGCCTGCGCATCGCCACCGCCCGGCGGTAAGGCGGGCCGCCGGCGTGTCCCCTCCCCTGCTTCCCTTTTACCGCTTCCAGGGTTCAAATGATGCCTCATGAACATTTTACAATTTTTTTTTCCCCGTAGGTAGTAAAAGTAGATCTTTAAAACGCACGGGGGTTTCTTTTGTGAGCTTTTTTGTTGTCCTTTTTTTAGTGAAAAATAGAGATGAAGCAGGTAAAACAGGATTTAATAATTTTACCGTTTCCTTCACAATATTCCTTTTTTTCTTAATTGCCTGAGTCTGTTTTGATGCTGTAAAATACCTGCTTTCTTAATTATAATGAGAGAAACAAATGTATACGTGAAAAAACCTCTTACCTTTGAATGATCAGGCATCGGAACAGGCTGCCCAGGGAAGTGGTGGAGTCACCATCCCTGGAGGTGTTCAAGAAACGTGTAGATGTGGTGCTCAGGGACATGGCTTAGTGAGTTAGGTGGTGTGGGTTGACGGTTCGACTTGATGATCCTTAAGGTCTTTTCCAACCTTAATGTTTCTCTGATTCTGTGAATGGTCTGAGTCTGCGGGAAGGGGATGCTGCACACCTCTAAGCACGCCTGTGTGTTTTTTTCACAGGAGGCGTCCCGCTAAGTCTGGGCTTTTACGCACCGGAATGCATCCCGGGGCAAGCTGTGTGGAAGCGAAACAGACGAGTGTACCAACACAAATTTATCATAAGGTGGCACTGTTATTCCATGTGTGAATTATTTTTTTTTTTTTTTTTTTTTTGGGGTCTGAGGGTGTAGATGAGTAAGGAAGGTGCACGATCGAGAGCTTTGGTGTTGTTCTGCTAGGGTTGCTCCCGAATATCATCAGGCGATTTTTAGCCCTTAGAAACAGGGTTCTGCGTAAAACTTTTGTGAATTTTCTCTGCCTCGTCGAGCGCAGCCTGACACAGTAGCAACCGCAGGGGAAGTCCTTTAATAACCAAACTCATCTGCAGCTGCTGGTGACCTGAGCTGCCGCCGGGGCCTTCCCCCACCACCCACGCGCAACAGCACAGGAGCGTGCAGCGAGCTGAACGCAGCCCGCCGCAGCTGAGCGCCAGCCCCGTCGCAAATCCCGCCCCACCCCGGCCGGCTCTCCCACCTCACCCTGATCTCCGCCTCTTCTCCTTATGCATGCAGCGCTCCCCTGCTGTGCCAGGCTTCCGTACTTTACGGCCGACGCCCTTACTTCACGACAGCACAAGGTAGGTGGGGATAGGAGCGGTTGTGGGGGAAGGAGGAGTGTCGGGGCGGGAAGAGAAAAACACCACCCGGCCGCACTTTACGGCTGACTGAGGGAGCACGTCAACAGCTATGGCGGAGGGAGAAGAGGCGCTGCCACCGCAGTCATCGGGTAGCTGGTGGGTTATGGGGGTGTCGGTGTCCTTCTTCACGCTCCCTTTCCCCCACAGCAGCGCCGAGGGGGAGGAGGGTCGGGCCCATAGGCGAGAGGGGCCGAACCCTCCCCTTATGTCAGCGCTTCCCACCCTTCTCGGGATCCGCTGCACTGGGGGTGCGGGGCTGAGGCCGCCCCTCACGCCTCGGGCGGGGGTGTCCGTGGTTTTGCCGCCGCCGGGGACAGGGTGGCCAAGGGAGCTCCCTGGGATGAGGGCGGTCCCCTCCCCTCCCGCCCGCCGGGCCCGGCATGCCCCAGCGCGGAGGGAGCCTGGGGTGAGCCCCGGGGCAAACAGCTGCGGGCTCTCGGCAGCTCCCCGGTCCCGAAAGAGGAAGTGGTGCCGTCGAAACAAGGGCGAGATGGGGCGGCCTCTGGCCGTGCCCAGCCTGGGGTGAGGCGGTTGCTCCAGTTCAATGGGACAGCTTTAATATGCGGGAGGAGCTGCTCGGTGTGTGCGCCTATCTGCCTGGAGTGGAGTTGCTTTGTTCGTTTCAGCTTCCCCTCTCTCTGCGTACCTACTTAAGCACAAGTGACAGCAATAGGTCCTGGCTTGTTTTCTGAATGATTTTGTTTGTCACCCTCCTCTAGTGCAGCTATTACTTATAATGGATTTTACATTGAACCTCTAGGACAAGAATAGAGACTGTTTCTGGAGTGTGTATAGGATCACTTTGATGGTAACAGTGGTGTGATTTAGTATTTATTGCATGTGTATTCACTTAAGATTGCTGAGGCTTAAATAAACATTGTGTTTAAACACTGAAGCTATTCTTACTGCACCCTCACTGCACATCTCCATTCGTGTGTATCTTCACTTTTTCTCTTTGCGCTTCTGCATTGCATGAGATTTATTTTCTTTCTGTGGTTCTGTGCCACAGCATTGCTCTTTGTACTTTCCACGTACATGTTTTTCAAACAATTCTCTTACAGTCCCGCTTTTTATGATCATTTCCAATCTGATATTTTTGCTTCTAGGCTCTATCTTACGTGGCAGTTTCAAAGTTTCTTGCTAACTGTGCTCAGTCTTCTTTGTGCTTAGTTATCTCACTTTAAAGAAGCCAGAACTGATACACACAGAGCCGTAGCTGGTATCTGTTCTTAATCTAGGTTGGTTCTACAAATACAGCTCTTGGATAAAACAACTGTAATTTACTAGCAAATTAAAATGAATTGAGGCAGGGTTTTTTTGCATGTAGTTACAGCAATTTCTATAGGTGCGGAGTTGCATNCCTCCTGACACTCACCCTTCACATATTTATAAACATTAATTAGGTCACCCCTCAGTCTCCTCTTTTCCAAGCTAAAGAGACCCAGCTCCCTCAGCCTTTCCTCATAAGGGAGATGCTCCATTCCCTTCATCATCTTTGTGGCTCTGCGCTGGACTCTCTCCAGCAGTTCCCTGTCCTTCTTTATTTCTAAATACAAACCTGACTGTTGGGACACATAATTACTAAGTTAAGAATAGACTTAGTGACAGTGTGGTCTTGATACTTTGAAATATAACCCTGGATATTGAATAAGAACTATGTTGAAATATCTCTGAGAAAATACCTAAAACTGCTTTCATTACTGATAGTGAAAGAATATTACAATTGCCCAGATCACAACAAACTGCTAAAATTTCTGTAAAGAATGAGGCACAAGTGTGATTTCCAGAGATATTTCAAGGCACAGCCTGAAGCTGCCAGTCAGGCTGGCAACAATGCAAAGTGTAAGTATGGTAAATTTGATATGCTGGTGGTACTAGAAAAGGCAAACGGGAAGGCATTAATCGGAAGAGATTTTCTGTGTCTTTAGGGGAACAGTTCAAAAGGTTTATGCTTAAATGCTATGATAATATGCCAGAATACATCCTAGAGTTGTACCCTGTGAATAACATAAAATTGTATTTCTTATTGCTTGTTTAGAAACTTCACGTGGCTTTTTGGTTTTGTTGCTGTGTTTAGTTTTTTGTTGGTTTTGGGGGTGTTTGTTTTAAAGCTGTTTCAGTGAAATCTTTTTCATTTATTGATTTAAACTGTTGTATACACATATGAATGCTGTTGAACAGTTTTTATTTTTCTAAGTATGTGTCTTTCGAATGACCTTTTGGTGTAAATTGCTACATTATCATAATTTTGAAGTATATAGGATTGTGTAATAATGCATATGTACACCGAACTCTGTTAGGAGTGAAACAGGTAGTGCTGATTCCTTGTTCTCTATTCAGCTCCTTTGGGGGATTCAAGGGCAGATGTAATTTTGTGTTCAAAAACTGTAACAGCACCTTGAGTATGCAGAATCTAGACATACGTATTGCCTTAAAATGCCATTTTTCTTTTTCCTGTGTCAACTTGATGTGCAGTGCTAGCGCAAGTGATTTTGGGGGAGGCACAAACTAATGATGAGTTAAACCCTTCAACATTGTACTGACTCATTCGTGTAAATAACAAGCAACCTACAACACTCCACCACCCCCAAACTTGTGTATAGAATTATTGAAAGATTGTATTTACTGACAAAAAAGCTGACAGAAAGTTTATCAACGGTTTTGATTTAAAAATGAGAAAAATCTGTCAGACCTTTTTTATTAAATATTTCTTTTTAGCTATTTGGCATACTCTCAAAAATTAATTTGAGAAATTTCCAGTGGTATTGGATGCTGGAAGGTATATCTGTGTCACAGCTAAGAATGCTGTGAAGCACAAAGGAGACAGTCTGCTTTCATGCTGTGCTGTAAAATCTTAATTTCTTTCTTTTGTCTGCTTATCTGATTATTTTAACCATAATTTTAGTCAAGACAATACATCTCGTCACTAGAATGTATAGACACAAACAAGCCGGACTGTTATTAGCTAAAATTGGAAGTCATAGTTTTTTCTTTCCTATCAAGGAAATAATTTGGACTTAATTTTTCTTGTTCAGGTTCTCAAACAGATAAAGATATGAACAGTTATAAATTAATTTCTGAAACCTTTTTGCAAATGTTTGTTTAATACTCCAGCTTCAGGGAACTTGACCAAGTAGTATTTTTTTGTTTTAAGATCTATACTTTGAAAGTTAAGACCTGAACTAACTAAATACAACTGTAACCACAGATGGAATTGTTCCTGTGCATTTAACTTTGCATTGAATCATTTGTCTTACGGGTCCCAAAATACACTCCAACTGCTTCAGGCTACAGGGTGACAGAACTAGTACGTACATATTTTTTCCATGCTCAGAATCTGGTTTATTAGTGCTTAGAGCCATGATATTTCTTCTAAGAACACACAAACAGAAAAATCCTTTGCAGTAAAGTGTGAAATTGAGGAAAAAATAGAGGTTAAAAAAATGTCAGGGAATTAATGTTTTTCTCCAAAATTCTATTGTAGGAAAAAAAAATATTCAGAGGTGTTCTGAATACAAGATATTTTGAAGTAAATGTGAGGGATTGATTTTTGTTTGGTTTGTTTTAATAGAGAGCAAGCATTCCTTGTTACTTTTGATTTAATATAGCTCTTGTTGAGGCTTTTTTTTGGGTAGTAAGGAGATTTCTGAATTAAAAGTAGGAACCAAGTAACTAGGTTATATAAAAGCATATTTCTGGGAGGGGAAAAAAATTAGCTTTTGTATGGACAGTCTTCTGTGGTAGGAAGCCATGTTCTTTGCTGTGGAAAGGTAGAATGCTGACTATAAAAATAAACTGATATTAGCCATTGACTTCAGAAGTTTTCATGAGCCCTGTTCACTTGCCCAGTTTTAAGTAAAGCTTGTTTACGATTATTGTCTGTTATAAACCTGTATGCTACTGCAAGCTTTTTCAAGCAACATACTTTGCTTAAAATAGAGTTAGTTCAGCCTTAGTAACAAAAATTAAAATATATTAGAATAAAATAGTTCAATCTGGCACTAACATAGATATGTACAATCAGCTCTCGTAACTGTGGTGGCGGCACTGTGAGCTATGTGCCTGTCTTTCTCTTTGCATGGAACAGTTGTCAGCAATACATGAAAACTCGCAGACAGGATGTGTTTGTCCTAGGAAACAATTATTTTGCAGAAGCTAAAACTGACAATTCTCTTGGTGAGGGGCGAGCTGGTAGCAGCCTTACTTCTGTCTTAGAGAAAACAGGAATGATGTGTGAAGGTGTTTAAGAAATACTGCTTCTTACACTGGAGGTGGTGGCGGCCTATGGGAGCATATTGTGAGCAGCTATGGTGAGTGTGTCACTTGAGGAGAGTGGGAGAAAATCATCAAAGAAGCTTTTCAAGTGTTACACCAACATCAGATCAGTGGTCAGAATATGGGAGGCAGTTTGGTAAGCCGTACAGTCTTAAGAGTATTTGTTTTAACCCTCTTTTAGGCCACTGAGTAATATCTGTAATAGGCAGGTAGGTGCGCAGTAGTAGATTCAGTGTCTGTGGAAAAAGGATGATCATCTTGTGTTGGATTGATAAGTGTTTTTTAGATGATGAATTGGGTACGTGTGTAAGATGCCTGTTGGGCTGTGAAAATAATAAACTGGTATTAGAAATGTGCCCATCAGAAATTAAAGCTTTAAACTTTGGAAGCATTTTTTCCCAAAAATGTACTTTGACTTGGAGGAAGCAACTCGAAGGGATCTGTTTTTCCTAATAGCAAATGAGCAGATGTTATGTAATTTAGCAGACATTGTAATCTACTGATTTTTCCCATGTATTTGTATTTTATTGAAACGCTTCCTACTATCTTTTCCTTGCTGTTCACATCCCCATGTTTTTTTTTATCCCTTTATTAGTATTTGTAAGTTATTATTACCAAGTACCTCAGTCATATATACATAAAATAAATAATACTTTTTAAAAAAAGTGGCTGAAATCTAATTCCCAACAGTTGATACATTTTTATTGCCTCTACTTTTCTCTCACATCTTAAGTGTTTCAGATAAAAAAGTCATGTTGAGTATCTGTCAAGGTAGGTTGATTATAATGTCACCAAACTAGCATAAATTTCAGAGATTGTTCTGTAGTTATGGAAGTTTACTCCAGATACACGAATAGCAACGTTGAGCAACATTCAGAACAGTATGTCTTGTGGGAATTAGGGTATAGGCTGGAATTCTGTGCATCCAACCAAAATTTTGAATAGCATCTAGAAATGGGCAGTGGAGCCATGGTAGAGCAGAAATTAAGGATGTTCAGGTCTGGAGGAATTCACTCATAAAGAGAAGTGCTGCATTCTTTACAAAGTAAGTGCAATAATTGTCTATATGAACAGAAGAGTTCCTAGCTGATCTTCACTCATGAAAGGCAAGGATCCAGATTGCTAGCAGTTTACTGGACTATTTATAGTGCAACACTGACTGAAATAAGGTAAAACACAGCTGGTGGACATGTGTTAAAGTGTCAAAATCACTTCCATACTTTGTACTTGGCAAGTTAGCCTGAATAGAATAGGTATTAGAAAAGAACTTTTCTTAGTCTTTGAAAAGGCATTACTTCTAGTCTGTGAGCCATCTTGGGAGTTGATGAAGGAAAGAGTAGCTAATTGAATCATACTAGCATAACATTCTTTTTTTTCCCCCTGCTGTTATTTCATTTGACTTGGTGTTGGTAATGTATCACGTCTCTTTGTGTGAGAGATGGGCGTATCAGTTTCTTGCTTTTTGAGGTGAACTAGTAAAGCTAGCATTTGCCTGTCATCTTTACAGTGTACAAAGGGTGGATGACAGTACTTAGGAAGATTTTGCAAGTAATAGTGTATTATTAAAGAAAAAGAGGAAGCACACATTTGCAGATAACATCAAGATCAACTTCAACATGTTAACCCATGCACAGCTTTTTAAGCTGTGAATATTGGGTGCTAGTAACTGGTGGAATTAGTACTCACAAGTCTGTGAAACATTCTTTGCCAGGTGTATTTTTTGTAATTTGTGTAGATGTGGGTTTAAGTGTTGTTTCGCGTATGTTAAATTACATTCCCCCAGCCCAGTAATTTCCTTTGGAGGATGTAGAAACCAGGTTTAAGTATTGCAATTTAAGACCCTTCCACCTGAAATGCAGTGTGAATACAGCTGTTGCATTCATTTCCATGTGCCTGTTTAATGTTCGGCTAGTATTTGTAGCAAGTAATCATATTTTGTGTGCTGTAATTCAAAGCCTAGCTGTTGTTCTCTAGTCTGTCATACATAGTGTGTACAGAAACCTGTAATATGCCTAAGAGCATCTAGCTCTCTTTAGCTGCTGTTTGATGTTGGCTTCTGTTGAAGTTATCATCCCAGAGTACATGCAGTTCTGCTGAATGCTAGGTCTCTTTGTATAAATTTCCTGGAAATACTTGATTTTCATTTAGGGTGATTTGGTGGTTTAACTTTGCCAACCTTGATCATTATGTATGCAATCGGACAACAGGACAGGTGATGGTAGTGCAGGTGTGCTTTGGGTACTTCCTTTCTCCTGTTTCTGTCTCAGGAAAGGGATAGTTACATGTGCAGCCTGTATTTCTATAATAAATGGGCTTTGTGGTCTTTTTAAAAATACTAAAAAGATAAAAAATAAGGCGAGTCAGTCTCTCTGTAAACTGTGCTTTCTGTCCTCCAAATTGGCAAAATTACTTGAAGAAAACATACTGTTGTGCTTCAGCGTATGTTTGAGATATGACTTAAAGTGCTACCAAAAAGTACTGGCAAAGAAACTGACTGATACAATGCAAGGGAAAAGGTTGCTCTTCAGACTTGTAAATACTTTGAGAAGTCTTAGGTAAGGCTAGCAGAGCTCAACAGCTGACGTTTTTTCCATGGGTGTTTGAAATTGACTACGTAGTATGTAACATGTGGAGTAACTGAGAATTATACCAGTAACCCTGCGGCATCTGTTGCTCCACATGTATAAATAGATGTGTTATTCACAAGGAATTCGTCTTCATACTTGACTAATTGTCCTGGATAAACAATAGTGTTCTGTGTTTGCTCTGGTTATAAATCTCCCTGCTGTGTGCTTGACTCCTGTAGTATATGAAGTAAAGCCTTTCACAAGGTATATGTCAGAGCTAGTAGAGAACAGGTAAGAGGATACAGTAAGGGAGAAGTTTCACCTACAGGACCGATGTATCACTGCCATTTCTATTTTTCCAGTGAACTCAGTGTTTTGACACTGCTCTGCTACATGACATTGAAATTCCTGAAATCATCAGATGTGGCTTACTTCTTGTTGACAGCATGGAACTGTTGAAACAGTGTGCAGAAGTTATCAGAGAGATTGTCAAGTGATCATTTCTGAATGCATACCTTCTTACCTGTAATGCATACGGAATTTTTTGTCTTACTATGGCAACTTAAAGTATCATTACTGTTTGACTGTCTTGTGAATTTGTGTATATGGCTAATTTCTACACTATTATTAACATTTTTGTATGTTTTAATTTAGTCTTGTGCACATGTCCACACTTACGGTCCTAGAACTTTATAGTTAAGTAAATGTGAGTTTGACTAAAAGGTCCTTTCCCATTTCAGGGAAAGATGAGATTAAAAGGTGACTGTTTTAAACCTTGGAAATAAGTTTTCTGTATTCTAGGACATCTAGTATTTTATTTGAAATAGCTCTGCCATCTAATTTAGATGTAGTGTTTGTTTTGAATGCATTGTGTGTGTGTGAAAATTTGCTATATATCTCTTAAGTTGTAAACTACAACTAAATTTGCTTTTTATTATACATTTTGGAACATTGCCACTTTATGAAAGCAAACAAAAAAATGCACGGAACTTACTTTTTTCTTGTATGTAAATTGAATTGAAGTTGAACAAGCAGCCTTAAAATAACACTTTGCAAATATATATTTTCAGTAATTGGCAAATTGTCTTATAATAGACCTTTACTAGATAAACATTGAAAAATACTGTCTAATTCATTTTAAATAAACACATTACATATCATTATTGTAGGGAAAAAGATCTTGCAGATGCTCTAGAAGAAGGAGGCTGTGATCTTGAAACTGTGAGAAACATCATTCAAGGAAGGCGGTTGCCTGCTGAACAGAGGGCCAAAGTCTGGAAGGTAGGTGTGAACTTAAATCAAGAAGCAGAAAATACTTGAAGTTGTGTTTGTTTTGAGGTAAATTATTTAATTACTAGGCATCTTTACAGAAGAGCTGTGGTACTGGAATTTTTATATGCACGTTCTCTTGATTGAGTTTTAGAATATTCTTCTTTATTGAGTTAAATTATTGAGCTCAATAATTGAGGAACTGCAAAAGGACACTAAAATGTTTAAGAGGGTTTTCTGGTTTTATTTTCAGATTGCACTTAATGTTGTAGGAAAGGGGGACAGCCTGGCATCCTGGGATGGCTCTTTAGACCTACCAGAACAGTGTATAATTCATAAGGATTGCCAGGAGTTAATTGGTAAGTTCAATTATGTTTAGATCACCTGTGTGAAAGTTTCTGAACTCTGTTGTTTTTGGGCTTTGTTATTTCGATTAAGTAACCTGAATGATGTTAACAATTTGGAGGAAGCTTTGAGTAGGAAGATAGAGCAGAGAAAAATAAGAAAAAAAAAATCATAAGAGAACAGTAGTATCTTGTCTGTACTCTGACTCTGAGACAGGTGACGTTGTGGAAATTTAAAGTATTAGCTTGTGAGTGATAGTTTGCTAGGTCAGAGCAAAATGGCAAGAAAGCCTCATGGGCTGAAAAATGTTATTTTTTTTCCAAGCTCCATCTTTTAAACCAGGCATTCTTCCTATAGTTTCCTTCAAGTTTTTAATTACCTAATGACTGGTACTTAATCTAAAAATCTGATGTAAAACAGAATGCATATAACCTCTAAGGCAAGAAATATATTACACATTTTGGTCTTTAAAGGCTGTTTTTAAGAAAAATATTTTTTAATAGCATTTTCAGCAAAAATTAAAGGTTGTATGTGTAAAAGAAAGATGCTGCCGGGACATTGGAAATAAAATTCCAGTATGTGTGTAAGGAGCTGCCACAAGATCTGGTTGGGCAGCTCATCACAAAAATTGCAACAGTATTAATATCAGTGATCTGATGATGGAGTCAATGCTGGCTCATAAATTGCGGTACTACTTCCTATGGCATCAATAAGAGAATCTTTTATAACCTGTCACACTTCAGTTTATTCTTGCACAATTGGAAGTTAAGGCAGAGAATGGAATGTACTTTGTAACATTTGTAAGAGTTTTTAAATGACATACTATGCTATATAAAAGGTTATATGTTCATGGTTAGTATATCTTCCGGCGTGCACAGCTCGCTCCCT
>VZTO01010406.1:28081-65550 GCA_013400615.1 Syrrhaptes paradoxus | reverse complement strand
GTTCTTCATCCTTCCAGTCCCTGCCTTTGCCTTCTGCAACTTGGGTGGTGTGGCTTGAGAACTTGCCAGTGAAGTCTGAAGTAAAAGAGTCAATGAGTACCTCAGCATTCTCCATATCCTGGGTAACCAGGCCTCCCATTTCCTTCCAGAGAGGTCTCACATTTTCCCTAGTCTTTTCCCTAGCCTTTTATCACCAATACATGTATAGAAGCATTTTTTATTGCCCTTGATGTCCCTGGCCATGTTTAATTCTATGAGGTCTTTAGCTTTCCTAACCTGATCTCTGGCTGCTTAGACAATGTCTCTGTATTTCCCTCTGGCTACCTGTCCTTGCTTCCCCCTCTGTTGGCTTCCTTTTTGTGTTTGAGTTTGTCCAGGAGTTCCTTGTTCATCCATGCAGACCTCCTGGTGTTTTTGCCTGACTTCCTCTTTGTTGACATGCATCGCTGCTGAGCTTGGAGGAGGCGATCCTTCAATATTAGCCAGCTTTCTTGGGCCCCCTTCCCTCCAGGGCTTTACCCCATTATAGTCTACCAAGCAGATCCCTGAAGAGGCCAAAGTGTGCTCTCCTGAAGTCCAGGGTAGTAAGTTTGCTATGCACCCTCCTCACTGCCCTGAGGATCTTGAGTTCCACCATTTCACAATCCCTACATCTCAGGCTGCCCTTGAGCTTCACATACCCCACCAGCCCTTCCTTGTTGGTAAGAACAAGGTCCACTATAGCTCCTCTCCTCGTTGTCTCATCTATCACTTGGAGAAATAAGTTATCATGAGTGGATTCCAGGAACCTCCTGGCTTGCTTATCCCCTGCTGTGTTGTCCCTCCAACAAATATTAGGGTGGTTGAAGTCCCCCATGAGGACCAGGGCTTTGTGAGCATGAGGCTGCTTGTATCTGTCTAAAGAGGGCCTCATCTGCTTGGTCTTCTTGGCCAGGTGGCCTGTAACAGATGCCCTCTGTAATGTCACCTGTCCCTGCCCTCTCTTTAATCCTGACCCATAAGCTCTCAGTCAGCTTCCTCATCCATCCCCAGGCAGAGCTCCATGCACTCCAGCTGGTCACTGACATAGAGGGCAATTCCCCCTCCTCATGTCCCCTGTCTGTGCTTCCTGAAGAGCCTGTATCCTTCTGTTCCAACACTCCAGTCATAGGAGCCGTCCTACCAAATTTCTGTGATGCCAGTAAGATAATAGCCCTGCAGACATGTGCACATCTCTAACTCCTCTTATTTGTTCACCGAGTGTGTTTCCATAGAGGTGCTTAAGTTGGGCCCCTGATGAAGGTGACTTCCTGGCTGGAATTCCTTTGTGCTGCTCTTCAGGTTCTCTCCTGCTGACCTGTGGTGCTGCAATAAGTGGTTTTGTTTACACTATTGGAACACGTGTTCACTGAAAACAGTTTTTTACTCTGTAAGAGGCACAGCAGAAGCTGAACTCAAACTTTTCGGCCTGTATTCAAGACAGACACTTTGTGTGTTGAAAAGGTTTCTTCAAAGTAGGTGTAAGTACTGGAAAATAGTAGATGTGTGTAGAAAATACTTACCATGTCCATCTGTCTTCCAAATCACCTTAAACATGTAAAACAGATAATTCAAACAAAGTTGTGACTGACCTGGGTGTACTATAAACATCTTGGTTTTAAATTAAGGAAATCAAGTTGTGTATTTCTTGTGCACTGGTTAGGAATTAAAGCAGGAAATCATGCTGACAAATGAAGTGAATGGTAATGGGGTACAGAGTTATTCTGTGATTTAATACATTGTCCTAAATATGTTAGATGTATAACTCTATGGAAATTTTAGCTCTTTACTGCCATAAAGCTGTGACTTTCTTAAGTGATATATCTTCAATAATTCTACAGTATTTTGATTCATAAAAGTTGAGTAGATTGGAAGTGGCTTAAAAAATGCCTTTTAGTAGGGCTTTTGACAGATGTGATTTAAAAGCTTAGAGAAAGCAATGCACCTGTCACTTCTAATTGCAGAAAGCTTTCCATCTATTAAGTTTATTTTGCCAGAGTCTTCTAATGAAAAAGTTCCAGTATCTAATTTAATTTAATTTTCTTTGGGTTTGCCAGAAGAGCAATTAATTTTTAAAACTTCCAACTATTAAGTTGTGCTTCAAAAAGCAGTCTCTCTATCTTACATGCCATTAAGTTTCATCATATGCTTGTCGTACTTTCAGAACATCTTGATATTCTTGAAGAAATGTGGCAGTCAAATGTAGACATATTGTCTGTAGCACCAGGTAGGGTTTACAAATACAAATGCTTGTATGATTGGGTTATTCCTATCCATCATTAGATTGCATCTCTCTGGAGCTATAAGTACATCTGTGCCTGGCAGGCTTGTGTTATCACCAGTGCATATGGGGACCATGTGTCAGTCTTCCAACAAAGATACATAGCCTTGTGTAGAAGCAGGATTGGATATGCTTGTATTTCAGCCTCTAAATCAATTTCTGGGACCTTTGCTACAGATGTTGGAATCTGCAGGTCTGTTAAACAGTGTACTGTAATATGAACTGCAACAGAAGAATAAGCATGAGAGGGAATTAGTCATATGGCAATAGATAGCAAGGGCAGTGAAGCCTGAGTAGAAGCAAATTCTCACACCTTCTCAGCTATCTGTGTAAATATCGTTTAAATTCAGTCACCTCAGAGCTCTGAGCTGGTCCCGTTCTCAGAGGAGATCTGTTCTTACTCAGCTAAAAGAGTACAGGTCCATGTGCTTGCTGTTGTAAGATGCATGTCCCAGGATTTTTTTTGAGCTGGCGAAACTCTTACTGAATTCGTTAGAAGCAAGAGTGAAATTACATATATTGCTTTAGGAGAAAGCCTGGCTGTGTAGAGCAGAGATGATGTTGTTCCCATTTAAGGGCTGTTATTGATATGTGCACAACGTTATGTATTCTTATATTTAGGCTTATTTCTTAAACCCTATTTTTTAAAAACTTTATGTTTTAAACAAAATGTAATCAATTTAAATTTTTAAGTGTTTCATGGTATATTTCTGAATTAGTCTCCAAGCAATAGAGAAGGTTATGCATTGGTTTTGTTTTGGTCATTTGGTTTGAGATTTTTAAGTATATTTAATAGCTCTTTCTTCCCATTACCACAACTGTCCTCAGTCTCTGTATGGTTACCTAGACCTCTGTTCTGAGAGATAGTGTCTGTTCCCTCACCACAAGAATGTATAATAGCTTGTGAATGGCAACATTAGTGTCACCCTGACTCATCCTAGGTATGCTAGCTCTCATTTGATTGCAGTTCCTTAACTGATATTTGTCCCATCCAACTGCTTTTGCACCCCCAAATAGCAAAACAAAAAGACCCCCCTCCTAAATTAAGAAAACCCTCATGTAACAAAAAGATCCCACCACACAATCACTTTTTTTCATGATTATTAGGACTTCTCAGTAGGATTTTCTGGATATTTACCTGAGGAGAAACTCCATCAGCTACTTAGAAGAGTCTGGAAAATGGTTGAAGGGAAAGAATTTTGTATGGGAGCAATTTGGAAAAAAGACTTTAAAACCTACAGATGGAGGGAAAAAGTCTGAAGGAAGGAGGGGAGATGAGTTTTTAAAGTACAGTTAGGAGCAGCCACTCTTTGATGGTGTCAGTGGAAAAGTGCAGTCCTGGAACAGAAAATCTAAGCTTTGTGGACTTCAAGCTTAAAAAAATGTCTGAATGAAAATTATTACTAGTGCACGCAGCTGAACTTCTTTGTAACTTTGAGGGGCAAAAAGAGAAACATGGCAGAAGTAGAAATACAATTTAAGCTTTTCTTGAATTAATACTAAATTCAGCTTTGCATGGATTATTTAATAGATGAATTTTCGTAGAACATTTCAATGTACATTACATACTGGTATAGTGTGCAGCCAGGGCTGTAACATGCAGTGGGATTTTGCACATTCTTACACTTGGGAGCACTCTGATGCAGGTTTTTGTCCCGGGCTGTACTTTTTGCATTGCTGTTAATTAAGAAATTGATTGTGATCAGTTCATTCGGGAATTAACAGTTTCGTTTTCATTGCTTATGATGCTTTTACCATTTTTACAAGGGTCTTCAATTCTTAATGTCCCCTGTGTTCAGCTCGGGTACACTGCTCTTGTTTTATAGACCAACTGTACTGCCACTGCTCTATTCTCAGCTCCTTTTACAACAGGAAGCCATTCCTTGAAATTCTGATTCTTTGCATGGCACTGAGAGGAAAGAGATTGGGGTGAAGGGAATTGAGGAGAAGTGGCTTGAAAAGCCGCAGAAAGAGGAAGCAGGCTCAAGAAGAAAGAGAAGCCTGAGCCCTTGAACAGAAACTAGAATGCTGGGAGACCTGAGACTTCTGAGATGCTCAGCTCTAGAGTATTGAATTAATTTAATCCTGATCAACGAGAAACTTCAGTTCCAGAATACTGGAATATTAGTATCAGTAGTTGCCCTGAGGTTTCCCAACAATTTCTTTACCTTTTCTGCTAAGAACTTCTAGTTGACTTTTATTAACCAGCACATACATGACACACAAGAAAGAATAAACAAAAAATCCAGTCTAATAAAACCTATCCAGTTACTCAACCTAAATAATTGAACTTGTTCCTAATATTTTGTATTTCATTATCAGAGAAGTGGAAGATGATATGAACACACATCTTTCTGTCATCCTTTCCATTATTAGTTTACTCATACAACAGCTTAATGTCCTAGTTCTTTGGGCCAGAATCCCAATGGTGGTAGGCATTGTACAAACACAGAGTGAAAAAAAAAATCAACACAGTTTAAAACAAAGCGTTTCTGTGAAAAATATTACAGTATAAGAAATGACAGATGGTTATAAGCAGATGGGTGAAGCCCAGGGAAACAACGATATAGTATTGGTCATCTTGATAAGAAGTAATTATTATGGTAGCTTAGCTGTTGTCAGTTTTTTCAGTCATCCATGGTAATCCTTTTATAATTTGCTTTGGTTTGTTTTGCTGTTCTTAGCGCACTTTTTTGGCACTGACAGCCAACAGCCTCAAAGTCTGAAGTATCAGTGCTTCGCATATATTATGTGACTACACACATATTGTATAAAGCTAAGACTGTAAAATAAATCTGTCTTGTTAAGCAATCAACCTTTCTCAAGCGGCAATCCCCAAACTGCATCATTCGACTCAAGTGAAGGAAGAGTGAGCACAGTGCCATTCAACATTAATGATCTGCAAGATCATTTCTAGTTTACTCTCCAAATTTTGGCTGTCCCTTGACAAGCTGTTCAAGGTTAGTTTTACTGTTAGGAAGCACTTGGAGTTCTCAGCTTATTATTAAATTAGCAGTTTGGGCCTATACTTGATGAAAGATGTCTGTGTATAGGATTGTAATTATTGCTTACCTGTATTGGAATAGCAGCTATGCATAATGGGACTGGATCAGGAATCTGCTCTGCTCCATTTTGAACAAAGAGAAATTGCCATGATTCGCTGAGTGATATTTCAGAAGAGAGTATACAGGGTTATACACTGTGTAGTGAAACTAGACAACATACCAGAGAACCTTTCAGTCAGGTCCTAATAGCACTTACAGTTTCAATTCCAAAGCAGGTGAAACAATATTAAGTATTGAAGACATGTTGACAGCTGCAAACTTCTGCTAAAAAGAAGTTTTGTTAAAGGAAAAGTAGCGATAGATTTTTCAGAGACTGTTGAAGAGGTCTTTTGGAAAATTAAGTATGCCATCTCATCCATTTTTAATGTGAGTGAATCCCCAAACCACACCAAATGGATGTTTCAGCCATGCATATGCTGAGTGTGTAACGTACCAGGAGAAGTGAAAGTTACCTGGCAGTGTCTTGCTTTATCCTTTTTAAGTCCTTAAACTTGTAGTGCATTTGAAGTCTATCAAATGTAAGAGTTGATTAAAAATTAATCACCAAATCACCTATCAGAGACTGGTGGAATTAAAATAGCAGAAACTTCACACTTTCCTTCCAAAGAAATGGTCTTCTGTGGCCTTATACAAAATAATAACACATAAAAGTTAAAATTATTTTCTGTTTTGCCTTCAGTTCCTCATGGTTAAATAAAAAGGAGGGAAAATGCATGAACAAAAACCGTCCATCCTTTACAAGTTATTGTCTGGACTAAATTATCATTTTTAAATGTTAAATGCAAGATATACATCCATATGGCTAAAAGCTCAGCTAAAACTCCAAGCAGGGCTGTAGATCAATGATACCCTCACACTTCACAGCTGTGCTGCTGTCTCGGGCACTGTTAGGGGAATGGTGCTGCCATTAGAAATGGGTGACAAGCAGCAGTCAGTAAATGTCACTCGGTACCTTCCTTCAGCTTGACCAATGTGAGACTGTGAGGAATAAAGAATTGACAAGATTTTTCTTTAGGGGGGTGAGGGTGTTCTCAAGAGCTTCAAGTTTTTCTTTCAAGGGTCTTTTTCTATCAAAAGTATTACACTGAAGCCAAATTTGAAGTAGCATTTACAATTCTCTCTCTTTTTGAAATTGTGGGTGGTCCTTTCCTCTTTAGGAGCTTAAATGTGCAATTATTTCTATTTTTTTTATGTAGTCCTAAACAAAAGATAATTACATATTAATTTAGTGGAACAGACTAATAAAGACTGCTTTCCTTTTCAAAAATTATTTCTAAGACTCTAGTAAAATACATGTGTGGTCCTAATACTCCTATTTTATTTCACAATTAGCATTTGCCACACTAAGATGCTCTAGCACAATAAAGAATAAATGGTGAAACTCCTTAAGCAATTATTTTCAAATGGTACCAGAGTATACAAATTGATTTAAGTGCACTTTTGGAGACATTGTAGAGTAGAATTGATTTTGCAGCCCACAAATTAACTTTTGTGCCAAGACTGATATTGGAGGGTTTGGCTTATTCCAAACCCAAAATGTGATCCTATTAAAAAGCAAGACAGGCCTGGTACTTGTTCTCTATGCTATTTTCATTCTGCAGAAATTACCAATGACTAATACTCATAAACAAGTCAATATCAATATCATATGATATTGGATAGGTATGAAGAGTCAGACTGTTTCTCAAACAAAAAAAAAAATTAGCACTAATTTTCATAGTTTAAATTTCTGATGACGTATCCTAAATGTTAAGGTTGAAAGTACTGATAAACTCTGGATATTACCAGTGCTCCTGTTGTGTAGTTTCTTATTTTTGTCTTTTGTTTTATGTATTCTATGCTGTATGTGTAAATGATCTGCAACTCTGCTCTAATAAATAGATAAAATGGATAAAAATATCTGCTGCTTAAATAATACAAATAGTACTATACCAATTGCTATAATAAGTACATTTCCATTCAATTATAGCTTTATAACTTGATAACATTTAAAAAACCTGAAGCATTAAGAATAAAAGAAACTTCAGTGATATCACTAAAAGTGGTATAATTAAAAACCGAGAGATGAAAGTGAGCAGGGAAGTTTAGTCTGAATATTCATAGAAAAGTGGAACATTCATTCCTTACCATAGAAATTGCTGAGACTCACACCATTCTGTCCATATTGCAGTGGTGATTGCCCTGTGTTGTGAAATATGAAAATACTCCCTTGGGCAATGGAGCGCATCATGGCATAGGGAGTGATCGGACTTCAGCGTGAGAATAGATTATGTGTCCACTGTGTACAGCACCTGAACCTCTAGGGAGTCAACAGAGCAAATGGAAATCAATAATGCAAAGAGATCCTGCAATTCTGTGATCCATTTCTCAACTACTTTGTGCTCCTCAGCACGGTACTGATACGTATTACTACTTGTATGTACGATCTTAGCTTGTCCATCTCCTTGTAAAAGCAGGTTAAAAGTACCTTTCTCAGATATGAAATTTTACTCTTCTTATGGGAAGCAGGTTGGAATGATGGTATGACCAGCGATAATGATTTACAGAAGTAATGTTAGAATTTACAGTTCATATTTTTATCTTCACAAGGAGATAAATATGTGCCACTGCTGATAGTATCAGATAGTATCCTTTTATATCTTCATTATGAAAAAAGAATAGCTGCATTGGATATTTTACTGAAGAACAGAAAAAAAATAACTGAAATTAATAGGAGGCTAAATTGTTTACTTAATTGTCAAAGAATAATGGTACAGCAGAGTTCTTGTTTTTGGTAGGATTTTTTTCATAACAAGAATTTAGACTGGATTGTTATGTAAACTTTTTTTAAACATTTCCTTATTCTGTCTGTCTTAATTGATCCACAGACCTGCCAAAAAGCTACGCCTTGCTAAAAGGACATGAGAAGCCATTTGGGTATAAGATTATCTTCATAAATAAGTGATGCAGTACTCTAACTTGTCATACAGTAACTCTATAAATCTAAACATATGTCAACATTTTAACAATTAACTGGATAAGCCAGATTTGACTGATGGGAAAGGTACTTACTTGTTTGTATGTATTAATATATTTGCTGACCATGGGATAAAGACCTGTTGTGTTATAGATTAAAACATTCTTTTTTTTTTTAGTAAGTTCATGCTACAATGTGATATATTTCTATCATGATGAAATTCCAAACATACTTCAATGGGTTCAGTTGACCTGAGCTATTAATTTTAGAGGAACTATCTCTCCAGGTTAGTCTCCCTACATTTACATCGTAATGTAATAGATCAGTAGCATCTGTATTTTTGAAGACTTTGTACTTTGATTTGATTCTCTTTATCTATTTCTGAAAATGATTTTCATGCTTTCATACCTTATCCTAATACAATAAAACTAGTGTTTGCCAAAGAATGCCTCTGTAGCACTCGCAAAAGGTCTTAGATTAAATTCCTGGTCATATTGGAACTTTGCAATTTATGAGTATGGTGGTGTGATGATAAATGAAGGTTCATGAGCAGTAAAAAAAAAATCTAATGAAAAGTTTTCCACAAAAACGCAAATCACCTACTGTAGAGAAGAAATAGGTATTTATTATTCAAATCTAGAAGTTGGAAAACTGTCTGGCATTTCAGGAGTGAAATCCAAATCAGAGATCCAGCAAAACACAAAAAACCTACTTGACCATTTACTTTTTTAGTCACTTCCAACTAAACTATCCTATCCTATTTGAAAATACATATTTTTTTTTCACCACCTTTGTATTTCAAGTGAAAATCCCCATGTCCATATTTATATATTTGATTTTCAGTCAACTGATTTAAAGCATTCTCATTCTGTTTATTTCTTTGAATTCCCTGTAGTCTCATTAGCTATGATAGTTTGCCACCTTGTATGGGCATGAGGGACTTAATGCAGATTATGGTTAGCTAGTTTCAGTCAGAGAGAAATACTAAGCAAGGCTTATTTTATTCATGTCAGATAGGTTTAAATAATTGTTAAGGACGCTGATCATGGAATAGTCACCTTCTGACCTGTTTTTAAAAACTGGCATAAATAAGCTGATAAGTATTCAATACTTAGTTGGACTCAGTATTTCCGCCTTTTCCTTTAAAAATCAGGACACATTACTCATTCCCAGTACCCAGCATTTTACAAAGTAGAGAATGGCAGTATAGATTTATGGTCAGACACAGAGGGAGGTTAAACCATAGAGGAAAATAAAATTACAAGTAATTAAATTTATAAGCAGGTTTGCCATCTTCAAAAGATTTATTGTTTCAGAATGAACAATGGTTTGAGCCACACAAGAAAACTGTGATACAGCCTTAACAAGGTATGATATAGATATTGTATGTGGTGTTTCAATTTATATAATTAAAAATTTAGCACTCCTTTTAATGGTAAATGGGATATTCAACTGTGAACCATACATGGTGAGTAATAAAATAGCTGCGATGCAGTACTGGCTGCATTTTTTAAGAGCTGAAGCACTCTGTCAGGCTCATTAATATCAGGTTATCTGAGGGCTTTATCCTCAGATAAAAAAAGCAGCAGCATATATAGGTTTTTGAGGTTTTCTGTGTGAGTAGGTTATATTCTGTTGGTATGAATTTCAAATGTTAGCAGGATTCTAGGTTGGACGGTTTTTCCTGATATACTTCTATCTACTAACCAGAAACTATGATAAATAGAAATGTAGCATTTCTGTCCTGTTCTTAGTAAGGATTTAGTAGTAGCAAGGTTTTTGCAAGGTCTTTCTGATATTTCCACAAAGCATATTGCATTATGATTATTAATGTATTCCAAAGCAAAAAAAATAAAATAACTAAAAAATTAAATGAAGCTGATTTTGGGGGGGGAGGATGAGGTAAGAGGCTTCTTTTCTTTTTTGTTATTATTTTTTTCCTATTTCATCAGTTTGTGGAATACAGAAATATACCTTCTTTCATGCATAATTTCAAATTAGACAAGTTGTACTGTAGTGTCATTGAAAATATCAGAATTAAATACTTAATCTTTGGAAATTGGTTTAAAAGATGAGGCATATGTGATTATCAGTATGCATTGCATGTAAATTGCCTTGACCCAGTTTTGTATAAAAAATAAAGATTATATTTTATGTAAACACAGTAATTCCAGTACTTACTTGGTCATGGATCTTAGAGAGTCCATAATATTTCTCTGGTTTTATTGCTGAGTTTGAATACTTGGGTTGACTATGTTAATTTAAAAAAAAAAAAGTTATTTAGGTTGTCCTGGTTTCAGCTGGAACAGAGTTTCTTCCTACTAGCTAGTGTGAGGCTGTGTTTTGGATTTGTGCTAAGAAGGTGGCTGATAACACACTGATGTTTATAGCTGCTGCCAGGACAGTCAAGGACATTTCAGCTTCTCTGCTGTGCCAGTGTCTGCAGGTGCAGGAGAAGCTGGGAGGGAGCACAGTCCCAATTACTGACTTAGGATTTGACCTCAGCTTTAGGACTGAGACACAAATTAACCAATGTTGTATTCCATATCATGCACGTCATGCCCAGTATATAGATGAGGACTATCCGGAACCTCGCCCTCTGGCTATGGGTTGTCTCCCTCTGGCTTGCCTCTCTCTCAGGGTCATCTCAGTCTCTGGGACACTCAGGGTCTTCTCTCCTTTCCAGAATTGCAGTTTCAGGGATCATTATCTGGGAACGGGCTGAGCCCTGGTCGTTGGGTGGTGAGCAGTATCACTGTCTATCACTCATCTGTATATTTGTATGTATGACTATTATTGTCATAATTATTATTATTTCTGGTATTATTGTAGTTTAGCTATTAAATTGTTCTTATATCAACCCGCAAGTCTCTTTTCCCTTTATCCCTTTACTTCTCTCCCCCATCCCCAGGAGAGGGAAGTGTGAGCAAGCGGTTGTTGAGTTTGGTTCCCAGCCAGGGTCAAACTACAACATAGGCGCAACATATTAAGTCTCTGATTTAGAAACACACACCTGATCTTCTGTGAAGGGGGAAAAAAAGTATGCAAGTTTTTCCAAGAATCACCGTAGCTGGTCAAAAATTCAGAAATCTTTGTGCATTCTCCTCTCTGTATCTTTATTTAGAGTGGGATTCAGCTTTGTTTGGTACATGGATTTGGTCTTCTTGTTTTGAGAAAATGGGGTTGCAGCCAGAATATTACAACTCAGAAGAATGCTTGACATATACACAGTGTAAACGTATCTGAAACAAACCACTCTAAACAGGATGGTGAGAGCAGCAATGTTGCTCATCTGTGCCTTCTCTGAAAAGACCCTTTCAGCTGCTGCCAGCCTAACCTGCCCAGATGGCTTTTTGTGTGCAAATCTGCTATTTAACCCCAATATTACTGTGCAGCCTTTTGGCTTGAGGAAGCGAGACTGAGAGCTCTGCTTGAGGACAGCTGACACTGAGAGAGACTGAAGTTCCATATGGTGGTTCTGCCCCAAGCACTGGTCCGGTGGTGTCTGAGCGGGGAGACGCGGCAGAGGCCGGGTGGCTGGAGGTGTGCTGCCGGCCAGTGAATGAACGGAGGGAAGCCCACAAAGTTGTAATAAGGAGTTGTCTTGAAGGGTCAATGTCTAAGGTACTCCACTTTAAACTTAATATTGGAGTATGTATCTCCAGTAATGGCATAATAGAGTCAAGAACAATTTAGTTGGAAGAGGCCTGTAGGACATCTAGAATCTGCATACAGATAGAATTAATCAAAGCATCTTACTAGACCATTGTGCTTTTTGTAAAAATAAACCTGTAGGATAGCCTTGGTTTTTTAACTCTAGCTGTAGACAAAATGTCTTTTAATCAGTTCTGCTGTTCCAGAGGTATGCTGGATTTGATGTAAGGCCTTGGGCTGTAATCATAATGGAGAATAATTTGTTCCAATGGAATTTTCTCAGTGAGAATGCTGGTTTCAAATGTGGAGACAGGTTCATGCTTTTTCTTTCAAAAACACAGGCTTGTTCTTGTAAAAGTAGGATGTTCTGTTGTTTAGTGGCTTAAATTTTATTGAAATGCTTAGAGCCTCTTTCATTTTAGGTGTACCAAGTACCATCATAAATTATACTCAGTATTCAAATGCTGCCTCTTTTTGAAAAGAGAGGTGAAGTTGACATAGTTGTTAGTGCAGGAAAACAATGACTATCAGGCTGAAAAGGAAGTTTGCACCTTTCTTCACTGCAGAATATAAGCTGCAAAGTCAAATCAGTGTAACGTAATGGCCTGCAAAATTGTCTGATTTTATCTACAAAATAGATTTTTGCCCCATTTCTCCAGAAAGTCACCCTGTGCTGCTTGTGACCTCCTTTTTTTGAGCAATCTAGGAATTGCAGTGAAATGAGTTAAAACATTATAAAAAAAACCACACAGCAACTGCTTACTGAGTCCTGGGTCTTAAGTGTGAAATGTTGGTGTAATTTATGCAAGAAGAAAAAGTTAAATGTTTGTTTAAGACCCCTAAGGCTTTTATAAAGAAACCTTTTAAACTGAGCAGATGAAAACTTGAAGGAATCAATAAATAATTATAATAACTCTCCTGCTGTAAGTAGCATAAATTGTGTGTTGAAAATAATATTTTAATGATGTAGAATTTTGCAGTGAAGAAATTAATTAATAGCTTCCACTTTTGTTACATAAACAGTTTCAAGAAACTTTCACAAACCAGCAAATGCACTGCAAAAAAAATTTATCTTGGAAACCAGCATTTGCCAACCTTAGCCCTCCACATTCAGAGGGGTGCTTTAACCAGTGCCTTGCACAGGAAGGTTGGAAACCTTTGCAGTCAAGTAGCTTACATTTCAAAAGTGCTAAAATTAGCAAGGAGCACTGTACTTTAGTCTGCGTCAGCCTGTGCTACATGGAAATTATGCTTACTGTGTGGACTCAGTGGTAAATCTAGCATGCAATTAGTTAGTCTGGTGTCTTTTGCCCATATATACACACAGACGTACATATGCACACGTACAACCTCAGTGTATTGTTTATTGAGGAATCTGGCTCAATAGCTGTTACTTGTAAGTCCTTGCATTTGTGCTAAATTTTGCATTTAGTCAAGGAAAGAAAGGTTTTTGCCATTGGTATTTTTAATTATTTTTTAAAAAATAATTTACATCTTGTCTCAATCTTGTTCATCTTCCACTTTTTAATTATGTAAAATGGTGAATGATGGTACTCTATGAACTGTCATAAAAAAGCATAATGCACCATTACTTGCAGAATATATTTATGACAGTGGTTTCCATAGATATATACATATGTGTATATGTATTAACAAACTAATCATTGATCATGATACAAATCACTACTGCTAACTTAACCAGTTTATGCACAATTTTTATATATGTAAAACATATTAGTCAGTTAAACAGAAGTGTAAATATAGATATTTGCTGTTTATACTTATAATGGAATATTTTAAACGAAGTAGGCTGTTAAATCGTGTTACTGTAACAAATGCTGAAGGCTGCTTTTTCATTCTTTTCCATTGAATTTATTGTCAGAGCAGTGCAGTCATATTCCATTTCAAGATTACTCTAGGTGGCTCGAAAATTAAATCACAGCTCACATATTCTCTTTGTTCAGACACAGTTAATAATAGTAAAATGGTGTCTGGTTTTAAATATACTTTTCAAGATATTACAGTGCAGTTAGATGCATGAACTATCAAAGATTTTTGTAGTGTGATTTTCCATAAATTAACAATGAATTGGATAAACAAAATTGCTGTCAATGTATGTAGAATTAATTTCAAAAGCATTCCATTGATAATTTTGTTAAAGTTGGGCTGTGTAGGGTTTTTATGAAGTCCACATATTTTTTTTTCTTTAAGTTTATAAATCTGTAAGAAATTTTCAGGAGTGATTAATAATGACTGGAAATATGAGCTCATGCTAGATTACATTCTAGGGAAAGAATATGTCAAAAGCATGAGCGTTTATGTCTAATCAACTAAATGATTCTTGCTTATTCAGTTCATCTGATCTAAATCTGTTATTTCTATGCACCATTTTGCAATGTTTCTCCTAAAAGCTGTCTCTGAAAAGGTAATCTAAAAGGTGTCTCTAAAAAGCAAGACACTGCAAAACTTTAATTTTCCTGTTGAGAGAGATGCCTATAGACTGTATGCATCTGTTTTGTTTCTAATTTTTATTCAGATGCTCAAGCAAGCCTCTTCATATAATTTCCTGTGTTCCCCATGTTGTCTATAGATAGATGCATCTCTGAAGGCCTCCAAAAAAAGATCTGGTTTTATAATTTTAAGACATCAAGGTAGACATGTTCCTTTGAAGACCTTTGGACATTTGTGAACCATGTGCGTGGTAGATATGTTTGGTCCAGGGTAGCAAACTATTGGTTGTCTGAAGTGAAACCTCCAAACTGCTCGTAGTGTAGATATAGCAGTAATGATATTAATATATTGATCATCTCCTGTTGCACTGCAATACTTGTTACTGGTGCATAGTGTAAATGAGAAGCCCTGGAATCCAGTTAGGTTTTATTTTCTTCATTTTTTCCCTTCTGTCTCTTCTGCTGCTATCTTTACTTCTGTTCTCTAGATTTTTATTTCCAATATGAAACTGTGAAGGCCAAAAATACTTCTTAATTTCAGGAAAAAAAGTGCTGTTTATTTATACTTAGAGCAAGAATTCCTACTGAATAAGAATTTCATAAGTATTTTGGAAAAGATACTAGTTTCAGATAGCCTGGTATGGCTGATCGTGGAGGGATTTTGGGGAGGAGCATTAGATATCTGCTGCAGGGTGGTTTTTAACACCTTTTAAAATATACAGTGCTTGCCACTCTGAAACAAAATTCTGAAATATATTGATTTCAGATGTTACATAGGCCGATAGCTGTTTCTCAACATCTTGCTACTTGTTCTTTTTGCAGGTTTACAGTCTTCCTTGCATAAAGATGAACATGCTGTCAAATATTTGATGTTATGGGTTTGGAATGGCTTGAAAAGTGAAATCAAACAGTTAATAATTAAATCACTTTGGCTTCTGTTGTTAAATTACATAATGCTTCTCCTTTTTGTTTGGCATATATATTGTTGTTTTGTAAAGGAGCTACTTAGTACAACACAGATAAACTAATTTGACTATTGCTGCTTCTTTTTCTTCAATTACAAATCAATCAAGGTAATAAAATAAACTTCATTAGAAACATGGACTGCATTATAATGGCTGAAATTATTTTCTTATATGTTCTTTTTGTTATACACAGAAAGAAATATGTATGGCAGAATTTAACTTTATTTTTTTTTTCTTAGTGATCTTAGTGAAAATCAGATTCAAGCGATACCAAGGAAGGCATTCCGAGGAGCAGTAGACATAAAAAATCTGTAAGTCTTTTCCTCCTTCTTTTATATATTCTGATGACAATGCTTTGTCAGTACAGTGTAATTTTGTTGTATCAGTTATCTTCTTCCTAAGCATTTTGTAGTTGCTTAAGGAATCTCTGCATAAAACCAACACTTACTATTTTTTTTGGCAAAATACTTCTACTGTATCTTAACCATCCTAAAATACCCCTATATGAAACCTAAAACATTGAAATGGAGTTGAATAGAACAAGGCATTATAACTATTTGTTTCTCGTAACCTGCGTTTAATATTTGAATGTCAGGCTATTTTAAACATTTAATTGTTTCATGTAGAAAAAATCCTTTTGTGTTAGGTCTAAGTGTTTGCCTTTTTTCTGCTTGTATAAAAGAAAGAAAAATCATGCTGTAATCTAGTTTTACTAGCATATATTTTTGTACTTGTGTGACTACGTTTCTTGCACAGTTTTCTTCTGTGGTAAAATAAGTCTTTTCTAAAAGGCAGGTACTTGCTTTCCTGGAGATAGTGACTCTGAAGTTCAAGGGCAGTGTTTGAATTCCTATGACTTCTAAATGTGGACATATGTGAGTTTCCAGACAAAGTAAAGCAGTGACTTTGCAACTTTCTATTTAGAGTGGTAGATCGGTTTAGTGAGCTGAAACAGCTGAGCAACCTGAAGACTGTGAAGAACTTGTATAGTAGGAAATGCAAGGTCAAACCCTGTTATAAGCTGAGGACTCATCACTTATAAACAACCAACAAAGACAGAGAACAAACGCTGGTGGTTTCCAGAAAGAAAATGGAGCTGCCACTGTGTGATGCAGCTGTGAAAAAAATATAATTGCTATGTTGTATGGCATCAATAAAAGTAGGGAAATATTAGGCCATTACATGAGGTTTTCGTTTAGTTTCTATTGAAATACTTTTCATTATTTGAAGTTGTCACTGTTAAAAGAAAGATGAACTTTCTAGTTGTACTTTGAAAACAAAGTGCTCTGTGATTATGAAGGGGATGATGTGATGTTGTATCCCCAGTAGGAGAGGACTGGACAGGAAGCCCTTTGCGCTTCTGTCTTCTTGTGATGGACTCTGCTTCATTCTGCTGCCCACTGCACTGCACACAAATCTGTTAGGAGGACTTTCTATAAAGATTTAGCAGAATGCCCAAGAATTTGTCCTACTTTATAAGATATTTAGAAATGTTGGGTTTTTTTTTTATTTAACCATGTTTGTGATATGCTTCTTCCCTGCAGTGAAATCCTACCACATCTCAGTGGAAAAACTATCATGTTCAGATCTATTATGTTCAAAAACATGCAAGCACTTCTCAAAGTAGCTTTGATATTTTGTTTAACTGATGTTTTATCATGTTTTGTTCAGAACTGGTCCCATCATTATTCATGGTCTAAAAGAGGCTTGGCTACAAGAAGAAGCCTGCATTTTTCTGCATGATCTTTTATATTTGAAAATTGTTACAGCTACAGAAAGGAACTTTGGTAGTTAACAATAACAGCATCATTGAAAATTTTCTAGTGGCAGGACAGTATTTTAGAATATAATAAGTATATTTGTATGTTGTAAGATAGCTCCAGTCAGAAACTGAATTAGGATGCTGAACTTTAGCTAAGATAATATTTACATTTTGGTGTGTATTTTCAAAGTAAGGATCCTGAATATGTCTAAAATTTGAATAAAACAGTAGATCTGGCCTTTAAAGCTTTTCTCTTTTGCGAGATAATTAAAAAAGGAAAATAATAAAGGCCACCATAACATTTCCACAAATCATATCTGGGGCACATAGTTTATTGTGATAGCGTAAATGCTATGAATATCTTCTTTATTTGTCTTCCCGGGGTGGTGGGGGGTGGCAGGAAGGGAGAAAAAACCCCCATCTCAAAACTCTGGATCTGAAATCTTTATGATCCAACTACAATTGAAAGTACTAAGAAATAGATTTCTCTGTCTTATAAATACTGCCTACATTCCTATAAGAAAGCGTAGCTTAAATTGTGTGAGTATCAGAATGACAAGTGAGTTTATGGGGTGAGTTCAGTGGATTCTAGCACAGCATTTATGTTAACTAGATCAGGCTGTTGTGCCTTTCCAGAAGCTTGGGCAAGAAGGAGATCTGAACCCTAGGCTTCCGTCTAGTCTTGAACATTAAACTTAAAAGGGCAATGGCAAGAATTTTACTATTTTTATTTCATTGTTCAAGAAAATTAAGGAGACAGTTGTTAAGTGATAGGTATAGAAAGCATCACTTTGCAAACACAGAAAACTGTGAAGTGAACTACCTGAAAGGAGGTTGTAGCAAGGTGGGTGCCGATCTCTTTTTCCCAGGTGGTTGGTGTCGGTCTCTTTTTCCCAGGTAACTAGTGGTAGAATAAGAGGAAGTGGCCTCAGGTTGTGCCAGGGGAAGTTTAAATTGGATATTAGGAAAAATTTCTTCACTGAAAGGGTTATCAAGCATTGGAACAGGCTTCCCAGGGAAGTGTTTGGATCACCATCCCTGGAGGTATTTAAAAGATGTGGCACTTAGGGACATGGTTTAGTCGTGGACTTGGCAGTGTTAGGCTTATGGTTGGACTTGATCTTAAAGGTCGTCTACAACATAAGTTATTCTATGATTCTATGAAGGAATTTAGCATCTATTGGGTGATTAACCTAAAGCCCAGGAACCAAATATTTGTATATATTTATGAAGAATTGAATAGAATTCAGTATTCTGATTTTGGCATTTCTTCTGTAATTGCCCAGTAGTTGAGCATAATGTTAAAGAGGTTAGCCACACTTATGGAAGAGATAGGTGAAGGTACAAAGAGTAAAGAAACCTGTTTTAGAACATCATGTAAATTCAAGATTTACTTTGTGTAACAATATCAATTACGTCAATTTCAATATAGAGAACTTTTTTTTTTTAATACAGTGATTGATAACCATCCCATACAGTAGCTCTAGTAAGCTGTTTCAAAGGCTGTTAATGAATTTCAAAGAACTGGACCTGATTGCATATTTTAGGTTCCTAAATGTAAACTCACAATTCTCTCACTCCCCCTAAGTACCTCCTCATCCGAATTAGGAGTTGCCATATTTTGGAAAACATCTTATTGTGTGTTTTTCTAGTCTTCCTATGGCAATAGAAATTAGATGTTAACTCAGATTATCAGAAGGAAATTGCTTCCTTTAAGGTTGATGATACCACTGCATTGATTTCCTGCTCATATGTTATCTCTAGAGTCCTCTTTATGTTTCTCAGAAGAAGCTGTATAGTTTCCATAAAATGTGGCCATGATATTTCCTTTCTGGACATCTCCTGAATAACGTTTGCAGGACAGATTCTGTAGAAGATAAAAGAAAGAAAATGGGCAAGGCGTTATGAGAATCAACAACCCAGGCACTCTGCCACACTCCCATGTAAATAAAACAACCAAACAAAACATCAGTCCTCGCAAATCTGCTGTATATGTAATTAATGTAATTGGAATTTCCAATTTTCCAACTTGTTTCTTGCCTCTTGTCTTTTAAGTGAGAGGAGTCTGGCTTTGTCTATACCCTCCCATTAGGCAACTGTAGGCAACAATAAGATCCCCCTTTCACCCTGTTTTCTGAAAGTTAAACAAACACATTTCTCCCAGCCTCTCCCAAAATGTCACCTGCTCCAGCCCTCCCATCTCGGTGGCCCTGGTTGGGCTCACCCCAGCATGTCAGTGTCTGTCTTTTACTGGGGAGGCTGGAACCTGATACAACTCAGATGTCATCTCAGAAATGCCACAGTGTCCTGGCTTTACTTTCACCAGTACTGCCCAATTGTTGGTAGTGAATCAAGTTCTTCAGAAAAAGTGACAAAAAATGAGGGAAGCTTATTTTGTAAAGGTTCCCAGACTGGAAGCCCAGTGCCCAGTATTTTGTCAGTTCAAATGTAGGAAAAAACTAGCTGCTCTTTCTGAAAATCTTGATTTTCCTGTTCAAGGGCAATGACTTGAAGAATAATGCACTTTCAGCATAGCTGCTAATCTGGGATTTGTCAGAAATTAGGGTGCAAATTCTGGAAGTGTAATTCTGAAAGTTACTCCTAACTTTCTACTTCTCCAGGAGTAAAATGTGCACTAAGAAGTTAGGTTCTTCAGAGAACACAGTGGCCCCCACTGTTGGTTGGGTGGTTCTTTTTTAAATAAATATAAATTATCATATAAATTGGAAATTAAACACAGATTTTTTAATAATATGTTAATATTATGTTAATGATGGTTTCATAACTGTCTGGTGATACAGTACTCACACTGGATGTGAGAGATGTTTAAAATCTCTCCAACCTCAGGAAATTTATTTGTATTTAAGATGCTAAGAAAATGCTTTAGCTTCCCAGATTGTATATTTGGATGCATCTTGAATCTGGTTACTAGGAAGAAAAATATCTGGGCTTAAAAAGTGAACAAATGTGGAACACCACTGAAAGAACAATAGTGCTGTGCTTAGTTTTTGAGAAGTAGATTTTGGCCCCTGGTCTGATGATTATTTCCGTTTGAATGACAAAATTTTCTAAGATTTCAGATTTCTCTTCTGCTGTGTAATCGATATTTGGCAGAAGATGGAAGGAAATACACCAGCATCATGGCAGAATTGTGTTGCTAAATATATATAGCATCAAATGATACCAAAAATACCAAGGAATATTTTAATCAAGTATTTTGATTAAAGTATCTTGATCTTAATCCTGCAAGTATCTTGTGCCCTGTTTTTCTTGTCACAGTCTGGCCTTATTTGGACTACTCTCTTCTTTGCTGCCTTTGTGTCCATTCGGTTCCATTTTTTCCCAACAAGTGGGGGACACTGTAGCTGTCACCCCAAAGATAAAGACTGCAAGTCAGTGTAGTAGCTTCACAGATTAAATTGGCTGGGGAAATGGAGAATTAGTGAAGAGAGAAAGACACCAGCATCCACTCAAAGTCCCTCTCATTACACTAAGCTTTGTCCAAAAACCTTGATTAGTATTACTTGGTATTGCCCTGATGCCTCTTTTTATACCTATTGTGTATTATTTAAAATTGTTACTGTCACTAAAGGTGTAACTGAATTTGAATCTTTGTTGGCAACTTTTGGACTTTTTTTCTGAAGTTCAGTTTTATTAGTAATCAAAAACAACAGCATCCTGCTGAAGATGTTGTGATTACTGGTTTCTTCTCAGATCATGCTCAAAGTTCCGCTGCAACTAGAAGTGTATTTGTCTACTCATCGGTATCAGTGCTAATCTAAATGCATTGCTTGTCTAAGCCATACTTTAGCAATTTAGAATATGCATATTTCTCATGCTTGTTCCTACTTGGAATTTTAATTCAACTACTAGTCTGTTCAGCCGCCTGCATTTCAGGTATACATAAAGAGGGATTTTCACAGGATGTTAGAAAAATATATTCAGAGTATACTTAAGATTTTTATTAAAGTTCAAAATAGCTATGAAGGAATGAAGAAAAGAATAGGTACACTTTTCTAGTGCGTCCTAAAACTCTTGTTGCCGAACAGGTCAGTGATGTTGTGGCCTCTGAGAAAAAAGCTGTTCTTTCTGGCTGTTTAAATAAGTACAATTTCAATACTATTTTTAAAGTGGTTATTTTCGTTACATATTACTTTCCTAAAATTTTACCTGCTCAAAACAGTTTATTTTTGTCAACAAATTAATTTATGAAATGTTAAAGTCAATTGTGCTTTTAAGTCAAGCAGAGCATTTGGCTTTGAAGATGTATTTCAAATCAGAGATCTCTGTGAATCAAGAACTTCCTTGCAAGTCTTTTTTTAGCACTTGAACCACTGAGGAAAAGTGTAAAATATGTACAATCTAAAAATCTCTCTGAACTTTATTTGAGTGACAATAAATATTATTTGAATAAAACCTAGGCAGCTGAAGGAGGTGTGATTCCATCTGCTAAGATAAGTGCCAATACTTACACAAAATTTTACGTGGTATCTGAATTTACTCTAATGAAAAATGTGGCCTATATTTTTATTAGGAAAAGTAACAAATGTTACTATGGTTTCTGTAGCTTCCCGTAGATTTTCCTGTGGTAATACAAAGCAAATTGAGGTAGATTAATTTGAACTGAGCTGATAAATTCTGTTGCAGGAGGACTTGGATTCAATTTTATTTGGCTGTGTTAGGTACTGCGAATAATGCAAATCCCCTTTGAAGATTTGAATTTCAAAGAAAAGTCGTTTATTCTTATGTTTAAAGTCTCATGCAGAAGTTAGTTGGACTCTCAAGAGCCTTTAGGCCCTTTTTTGTCTACACTACTTTGGAAGGTGAGGGTGCCTCTGCTTTACTAAAGAGGGTGGCATAATCATGTCAAGAAGACTTGCAAGGAGATCTGTTGGTATGTAGAGTAACTAAGTGGAAATGGTTCTACAGATGAAGAATTTCTAATTCATATTTAAATAAACCATTCTAACAGGACTTTCATGGGATGTATGCTTAATATGGCTTCCATGCTAGAACAGGAATATATTTGCTCACCACATTACAATGGTCTGGATACTGTCATCTACTTGCTAAACTGCACTGTTTCTAGGAAGTCATACCAATGTGATGGTATCTTTACATCATATAACCTACAGATTGTTCATTATGTGTTCATCCTCCTTTTCATGGCATTCTTCTGTTTCATTTTGACTTTTTTTTTGTTTTGCTCCTGGAAAATACTTGTGGGTTTAGCCAAGTAGAGTGCTAGATAACTTTGAGGGAGTGGAACTATCGAACTATACATCTGTTCTCCCTGTTATTTCTTGTTTATTCAGCAAGTGTGCCTTACCTGGAAGTATTTGTAAGTCTGTCTTTTTAATTTAGGGGTAAGAGAAAAGTTAATCATTTGCTGTATTATGTATATTAGGAAAAACTAAGTATTCATTAAAAATGCTTTACAGGGAATTTTAGCAAAGAACAAAATGAACTATATTAGCAAAATAAACAGCAAGTAGAAAAGAAGCACTTGACTTTCAAATGAAAGAATAATCGCAATAAATATTAATAGTCACAGGAAACAAGCAGTTCTCTAAACTTTGATAAAAACTTAGAATAAATTCATACATTATTTTGTTGCATCTTTCTCAACTAATGCCCCTGAAATTATTGATTCCTCTTGAAATTGAGAAGGGAATTGAGAAATAAGAAACATAATTCAGTTCTGTTGTAAAAAATACAAGGAGACATTCAAAACAATGACTATTTCCAAAAATTGTCTTGCAGTCATAAATATTGTGCACTCTGTTCTTTTCCCAAGGAAAAAAAATAATGGTGTGAAATCCAGCATACAGTGTGCTGTAACTAGAAACATTTTCTAATAGTTTTACTGGTGAGGAAGCTACTGTAGGGATCTCAAAAGGCTTTTGACTTTTTTCTGATGACTTCTTAGACAATGTTTACCATTAAGTTGATACACTAGGGGAATGTAATCATTTCTGAACAAAAGAGAAGAATGTAAAGCTGCATGGTGCTGTCTTGCATGGGACTGCAGAGTGTCCTCAAGTCATGAAGAACAGGAGAGTAGAGGAGACAGATTGACTTAAATTGTTCCAAGTCTTAATGCAGCCTCTATGAATGAGTAAAGAAGGTGTTCTGACAGTCAGATAACAGTATTTTCTGTATGACGTTAGTAGTTTTCAAATGTATGCAATATCTTCTGTTAGTTATTAAATGCTCTTCTTATGAGATAACATTTATTTTTAGATATTTATTATGCTATACAGGATGAAAGTAGAAGGTAGAAGGTAGCAACGTGTTTCTACAGTGTAAGATGTGACAGCAAAAACAATTAAAAAATATTTTAGAGCAGACTCTTTCTTACTAGGTGAATGCTTTTAAACATTTCAAACAGCAGTAGTAAGTATATATTAAGTATATGGAGTACTCTGGTAATGCTGCAGATATGAGTGCTAAACCTATTTAATTCTCTGTGACAATGCAATTATTTTGAGTGTAACAGCTGTTGTTTGATGCTTTATGAGCTTCATAGGAATGACACTGACAAAGGTAATCAGCTGCTTTATGAAAGAGGGGGCGGAAAGGAATAGTGACTTTCCAAAGGGATGGAGAGATCCCACATTAAAAAGACCCAACATGGAGATGGGGCAAAGGAGGAAGATGATGAGAGAGAGACTGGGGAGAGGGGAAGGAGGAGAATTGGCTAGAGTTGCAGTTCCATGTTGGATCAGCTTCTGTTCCCAGGGTGTTTTAATGATTTAAAAAGAAGAAAAGAAACTCTCAGGGGAAAAAAAAGCTTTCTAAAAAGGAGTTAGGATTATTGGTATGCTTAATAATTTAGTGGTGAGAAAAGTTTCATTATAGTATTAAAGATTTTTATGTGTGGTTTTGAAAGTCATTGTGCTAAAAACAAATTATAAAACATAACTTAAAATTAGAGAAGTATGTGCTTTTTTTCTCTAGTGTTCTTGCTTATGTCTTAAGTCTTAGCACTCTCACAACTTGCTATCAGGAACCAATCTTATCCAAAAAAATTCAGACTGCTTCAGTATAATCATTAGAGGGACATAATAAGTTAATGATATACTGGTTCTGAAATATTGTCTAACTTTTTGTTTGAATTATATATGCAGTGGATATCTTTACCTTAACACAAATACTATAAATTGCTATTCAAGCCAGACACAGTCTTCAAAGTCATGTACCTTTTGTGGCTTAAAAAATGTATCTAATGTGAATTGTTCTTCATGGTGTGTGTCTGATTGTTTTATATCATGGTCATAACTGATGGAAGATCATCTAAAACATAAAGACAGTAGTATATTTCAAAGACAATAATTTATAACACTAGGAAGTACTTCTCCTCTCCCCCATGCAAAACTCCCTTCCTGCAAACCAAAACCAACTAATTAGTTCAGTGTAAACAAAGTAATCTTTTTGGTAAGAAGGGTTAAATGAAAACAACTCACCCTTCACTAAGGTAGTGGTTGTAGTGACTCATTACAGGAAGAAATCCAAAAGTTTTCATGTGCACCACAACTGCTGCCAGTCTAGTGGAAGAAATCTGCCTTTCAGTTTGTGATTTCTTTCAGATCACAGAATCTTTCTGACAAGATTTGCTCAAGTTCTTTCTCTACTGTTAAAAGATTTTCCTTTGTGTATAATATGGATGATTTAGAAGAAGCTGTGTCAGCACTGATTTATACATGGACAGCTAAGGATAATAAGATATGGGCAAACATACAGCTCACCCTTTTACAGATTAACCTGCAGACTGCATTAGGCAAATTTGATGGCATTAAAAGATTTTCCAATTTGTCTGGAAACAATTTTTTTTTGTATTGTGTCAAGGGTAACATTTCATGCCATTGTACTAATTTAAATAGCTTTGATAAATCATTCAAGAGGTTAGAGAATTGTACTGTGTATATATTTTACCTCTTTAAAATAAAAAGGCTATTAACTTAATTGTTAAATTAAATTCATTACTAAAAATTGAAGGAGAGAAAGTAGGCTTAAATATTCCAACACTGCAGCACTGGTGGTGTAACATTGCACCAAAATGATTAAAGATCATATTCAGGAAAATATAGTTTTCATTTAGCTTTCAGTACACAGAAACACAGCCACTGTTACAGTGACGTCAGTATTTTAATCCTATGTAGTAATAATTCAGATGAGAAATGTGCATAAAACTAGAAGAACTTTACAGAAGTTGGTACATTACACTCAACAGTGGGTGTGATGATTTATTAATAAAGTGAAACATTATCATAGATTCAGAAGAATCACGGAAAATGCTTTAGTAAAAGCCTCATTAGCTCTGCTAGCTAATATATAATTGAAGGCAGAAGGGCAGAGTTCATTTGTATTTTGTTCATTTTCCTAGTATTGTTCACACACATTTACTGATACATGTTATCTGACACTGACAAGGTACTGGTTTAAAGTGAGTTTGTATCATCTTTACTTTGCAAGTCATGCCCTGAAATGCACAAGACATGTCAGTATTTATAGGAAGAGCTTTTATCAGCAGAGAAACTGGAATTTTGTATTTGCATGGTTCTTCATTTTAGCAGACTTTTTAAATGAGCAGTGTGTGTCAATGTTTTGAATTGAAAAGGTAATAATATTCTTCAGAGAAATGAATGTAAATTTTTCATAACTTAATACTTAAAGATTAATAATGTATGGGATGGATTGCTGAGTTTTATGTCCAGAATTCAAGTGCTCTGTTACAAGATCCTATCTGCATAAAATTGCAGAGAGCACAAAGTACGTAGGAAACCACGTACTGAAGGTTACAGCAGAAATACTGGTTTCATTTGGAGCAGAATTAAAGGAGATAAATAACCAAGTACGTAAATACTTTGAACATTACTGTATCTATGTTTAGAAATATTCTAGACGGTAATTGCTCTAAATCCCCCCACCACTGCCCCGCACCACCCGACCAGTCCGGGCGCGCACGCACACAGAGGGACCCCTAAAAGTGGTGTCTCTCGCCAGTCCCTGACGCGGCGGGTGGAATTAACATGCAGCTGGGCTGCTCTGATAAATGGATTCTGTTAGGTCACTGAGGGGATGCGAGTGACATTAAGTGATTTACCGTCCTTTACCTTAATGAAATTGTTTCAGCAAGATGATGCTGAGAGCTTTTAATGGATAGCTTTTCTTGATGTAATGAAATTGCATTTCTTTGGCATTTAATATAAGGTGCAGTTATTATTTACTGGAGCTTTCCCAGCGCTGCTGTTTTGCGCAGGCAGTTCAGAACAAAAAGGGATTTCTGTGGCAGCGTCCAGGCCAGCACGCCGTGTGACAGTCTGGAGCGTACGAGCGTGTTTGCGAGAGCGTTTCCGTGAGCGCGGCCTGGCTCCACCGGCCCTGCAGGAGCCTTCCTTTGCACCTAACACTCGCTGCCAGTGCTCCTCTCTCTTACAAATGCCTCCCTAATCTGTTTAACAGGCAACTGGATTACAACCAGATCAGCTGTATTGAAGATGGGGCATTTAGGGCTCTGCGTGACCTGGAAGTGCTGTAAGTACTCCTGTATCTCTTACTTGTAGCAAGAGCTCGGTATCTGGGGAGTGCTAATGTAAAAGCTTATCTGCAAGCTGCAGCCTGGTGTCAGGATGGTCTAGCGAAAAGATGTCTTAAAATAATCCACTTCCATGTGCTACAAAATGGTAAAAATGTATGTAAAGGCAGTGATATCCCTTTACTCTGCAAGACAACCATTACACACAATTTAAAAAAAAAAAAAAACTAAAACCAAACTAGGCAGATGGCAGACACTATAAGAAAAAATATATTTCCTTTTAAAATGAGTGGGGAATATTAATGAATCAAATTGATTTTGTGAATTATCCATTACTGCTGAAGTGCTGAACATTTTCAGGATTGCCTTTGTTTGTATACTCATGACATCAGTTTGATCTTTCTGACTCGAAGGAAGAATGTGCTGTGTATAATTTGACAATCTGGATATTTTCAAAGAGGCACTTCTCTATCAAGCACTACTGTTATGTGTTAAGCTGTTTAGTGTGTCCATATTAACTTCTTTTTAAAATAATTTTAAATTTTGTGCATATACATGTATATGTATAGAAAAATATCATTTTTTTATGTCACTGAGGGTTAGTATTGCAATACTCTTTTGCATACTTTTTATCACTGTCTCAAAGTGGCCATCAGAGAGGTTAAAGGTGATCATCAGTGACCCCTGACCTGAAAATAGTTACTGTAATGAGCAAACTGCCTCAGTTACCAAAGAATTTGAGGCGCAAGACACATTCCTGAAATATTTGTTCTGTCAGTCAAGATGTCACATTTTTTCTGAGCTTTCTACATTAAGACAACTGAAAGACATTCTGTATCAGTGAGTTATTCCATGGCAGTTTGAATCACACTTGGTAAATCACAACAACTTGGTGGGGGTGTGAGGAAGGGTTGATTTTTGTTGGGTTTTGGTTTGGGTTTTTTTTTAAGACTCTGAAGTAAAGAAGCTTCTTTGGCAGTAGATAGTCTCTATATGTCCAAGAAACCAAAGAATATGTGAGCTGCTGGTGGTAAAGTTTTTTATTATTGAGAAATATTTGGGTTTTCATATGAGTGAATGCATCTGACAGCTAAATTTGATTTTTTTGATGTTGTAATTATAGAATAACAAGCCTATTGTTATCTTTCTGGTATAAAGCCATGTAAAATATACTCTAGGTTCAGTATTACATCTGGCTGTGAAGTTGATGAATTGCTGGTTGTCTGTCAGTAAACCTGATGTTTTGTGAGATTTTTATCTTTGGAATTTATATATATGACAGAATAACTTTTCCAGTGATGGCTTAATCTGGTTATTATGTCTTTTTAATACAAACCTTTCTTTACAAGTGAAAGTGTTAAATGTATATTTAAAAAACACTGAAATATTTTCTGCATTATTTTAATGCTTGCAATTTTTAGTGTTCAAAAATGTTCATCTTTGCCAGTTGAAGTCAGTGGAAAAATTTTCACATCAATTTAAATGGAAGCAAAAAAGGAAAAAAGCTCTGCTAAAATAATAGTCTGATGAAAAAGTAGATAGTATTTTGTGAATGTGTAAACACAGAATATTAGCATTGTTCAAATATGCAACTGTTTGCTATCTTGAATTATGTGATAAGCAATGATGTAAAGATTAAGTTTTTAAAAAATAGAGATAGATATTTGAAATACTAGAGTTTGTACCTAGTTCAGCTTCATTTCCAATATGGCTTAAAGAAACAAAGATATGTAGACCAGACTATACTGTATATGCACTGAACAGGAAATAAGACTACCTATTTTGTTTTCATTTAGAGTTAATTATTCTATCTAATAACAGAATATGCATATTACTTCAAAATACAAGTATATTATTAAGCCTTTAAATAATCCTTAAAGTTACTTCAGTTGTAGTCCTGTTTAGTGACAGTTTGAAATGTTTATCAAAGTAACAGGTTTGGCATTGGTTAAATAATTCCAGAATCTCAGAGGCTGTTAGTGATAAAGATACAAAATCAACCTGAAATCTGGACAGTTCTGAAAGATGAAAGCAATTATAGGTATAATCCTCCCTGTTTCTGTGAAATATAATTTTTCTTTTTCCTCTTTTTTTTTTTTTAGAGAAAATGTGCAGTACTGGGGAAACAGTGACTATGGGAAAATACATAATGTTGTCATATTAAAAAATATTTTTCTGTCATCACACTCTTTGCAATAGTATGTAACGCTTAGGTAAAAATATTGAGCCAGCTTTTTGTTTAATTACATCTCACTAATGAAATCAAGTGTATTCATCATTAGATAGAAATAGTTATGAAAATTATTTAATTTCTTATGTATCCCTTCCATCTACTCCTGATACTTTTCAGTACCCTTGCAAAAATAAATAGTTCATATGTGCAAAATAGCAAGGCACACATCAAATATGTGAATTTGCAAATTAAAACATTTGTAGATACACATTCTTCAAAAAGCTAACAGCTATGAAAATATGTACTGATTTCCATTTCTTAATTGAAAAGATATGATTTTAAAACCTTGTAAGAAGTCATTCAGGAAGAATTATGGGAGCTATCATTTACCCTGTGGACACTGTAAGAAAATCCTGCCAAGATTTACTGATTGTCATTTGCTTATTAAGACACCTTTTGTGGATATACCCACTTGGCCATTTTTTTGTTGTTTCATTTTTGTTCTGTTTTAAAAAGGGCATGATTCTCCCATTTTCTTCTTCTTCTTTGGATCATTCTCCTCTTTCTTTATGTAGCCCTAAGGGCATACAGAGGAGATCCCTTATGCCCAGTGAAGAAAACATTTAGGACGTGAAATGAGTAAGCACACAAAGGTAAAATGCAGCGCACTGCACCAGTAATTAATTTCTTGGTTAATGTGGAGGGGTATAGCCCAATGCTGTTTGGAGTGCTGTGAATTTATCTTTCTGTGTTTCAGGATCAGAGAGTACTTAAACATTAATTCAAAATGACCACAACTTACACTTTGTGGTTTTAAAAAAGAAAGAAAAAAGAAAAAAAGTAAACTACTTTTTGTTTCAAAATGGAAAAAAGGGTTGGTCAGTGGAAATTATTAATTATTAGTGCTATAGTTACGTGTTTAAAATCCCAGAGCACCTTCTTCATTTTGCTCAAATGAGTAATCTCTAAGTCAAAACTGTATATTCTGTCACTTGTTTCCTTGTTCTGGAGTCAAGCTTGTTTGCATTTTATTTGCAGCCTAAAGACGGTATTTAACCACAGGATCTTTCATAAAGTTTCATTAGCTATACAAACTATACTTACAAAGTGTAACATGTATGTGCAAGCCAACAATTGTCTAAGATTTGTTCCTAGTTCCTATCCCAAGTTCCAGGCACTTTATCTAAAATTTAAATTATTAGTTGGCTAAAGTACTAAGATTCCTGACTCCTTCCATTGGATAGCAGAAGCTCCCCTACTGTTCATGTAGCTGTGGATCGTCTATAGCAGCTCTGTTCCACAAAAAAACCTAATTGCAGCCCAGAGGTAAATTCTTCCTAAAATTCTTGAAAAAACAGGTGAATCTTGTACTTGTGTCCTCTGTCCAAAAATATGGACTCTGAGAAGCTAGAAAGAGAAACTAGGAGTCCTAGAATCAAGGAATTTTCTCAAAGAACTCTCTTTTTTGCATCAGAATGACAACATTAGCTTGAATGCCATAGATTTTCTCAACATTGGTGGAAGCTCTGTTTAAGTGAATGATAGGTTACTGGAACCTCAAATTACGTGGGATTATTAATAGAATTGTCAAACCATAATGTTTTACCAGGGATTGAATAGAGAGATAAAGCAATCTAAAAGCATGGGATTTTACGTCATAGCCATCTATAGAAACAGTACTCCATGATCTTAATTACCTATGCCTTTTTTAGAAGTGTAGTAAATGTGACATAACTGTAACATGTTAGTTCTTCTTGACTTTGCAGCACTCTCAACAATAACAACATCACTCGACTGTCTGTGGCAAGTTTCAACCATATGCCCAAACTGAGAACATTGTAAGTAGTCCCACTGAAACTGGCTGTCATTTTTATCAGTCCAGCATATAATTTTTCCTCTATCAGCTTTTGTCAGTGGTCTATAATATAATCAGTATACAGGCAAAAAAAAGCATAAGCTCAATTAAAAAAAATATTGAGATATCATGAGGTTGATGGGTGTGAAGTCTGTGTGCGTGTATGGCAGCTAATTCTGAAAGATAAAACTAATAAGTGACCCCAAAGCTGTTACTTGGGGTTCAGAAGATAAAGAAGCAGTTGCATCCTTTTCCATCAGCTTTTTTAGGATTTGAGATGAATACTTCTATGAAAATAGTTTTATGGCCTTTTCTCAACTGAATTTTCCATAGTGCTGTATTCAATCACAGAAAAGCTTCACCTTCTAGCAGAAAAGATGAGGGCAAGGGGGATTCTCTCTTATATGTTACAGCTGTATGGAGAAAGAAATTGATATTTTTTGAAAGTCAAAAATTTGTTTTACTTTGAGCTATTGAATGGGTCACATTTCATTTAGGAACATGGAAGACTCTTTGATTGGCTGTCAGATGTGATAAATGGGAAATCTTTATGCTTTTATTACTGTACTGCTAGCAGACCTAATTAAACTAAGCTGGCTTTCCAACATTCTTTGTAACATGAAATTATAGCATCATCTGTTAGTACTATTATAATTAAAGTTGTGTCAGCATTTACAATAAGGTCCCAATTTCTAGAGGTCATGACTTTCACAGAAGAACACTTCAAGCTTCTAAAACAAACCAGTGAAAAGAGTATTTATGCAAGTGATACAGTTTGGGTTTATTTGTTTTATATGTTTATATGGAACTACAAATAAATGTATATTGTGTTGAGTGGCAAAACCAGACTATATCAAGGTTTAGTCCCGAGACTCTTTCAAACAGGTTTCCCAGTGAAGTGGGTATAAAAAATGAATGGGATGTTTCTGTCAGAGTTCAAGATTAGCTCTTACTGTAAAAGAGCTACTTTTACCAAGAGCCTGTCCATTTTCTTTTGCTCATGTTGGGTTGCACAACTGTTTTGAAATCAGTAGGGCTATTCACTAGAGGTAGCATACCATTTGTAACTGAAGAAACTTCACACAGGTGAGTAGTTCTGTTATTTCATGACAGAATTATAACTATTCTTGCTTGGACAAATACAAGAGCAGTTAAATCATGCTGACCATGGGCTTTTGGTGGCCTCAATTACATTTTGAGAATAGGATTTCATTCCACTCTTTTGGATCTGAGACTTGAAAACATGAATGGCTGTACCTCTTTCAAACCTTCAAATGCAGTTTATATTCTGAACCATAAATTTCAGTGAATCAAATTAGCAACATTTACACTCTTTTGGTGGCATATTTCATTTTTTAAATATTTATTTTAGAAACAAAGGAAAATGGACACCCAGAATTCTAGGTTATAGCTGTAACCTCCCATTTGCAGTCTGAATATGCTTGTATAGCTGTACTGATTTCAACCGCATTAGTTCTGATTTGCTATGGGGTACTTGCCTACAGCTGGATGCAGATTGTACTGAATGAGTGTGCTGTACTGTGAGCTATATTTGCAAAGCACCCACTCAAGAATTAGTACAGGAAAATGCATTGTGTTTAATTTCTAGTCATTTATGGGGAAAAAATGTCAGTTAGTTAACATCTTTTATTTTTGTTGGTTACACATTTCATGTTGCTGTACAGATTTTTTTTTTAAACGGATTAATTGAACCACTTTTCTAAATTTTGATTTTCTTGCACTTCCTTTACAGTTATTTAGTTAGGATTGAGCACATCAGCTAAAAAGGACCAAAATGACATTACTGTTATGGATGATTCTGAGTAAGGATTTGATTTATAGCTATGGACATCCTTTTCTGTAGTTTGAGAAAATGTAAGAGCCAGAGAAAAGTAATTTACCTAATTTAGTGAATACATTTGTCTGATATTCTATCAATGCAAAAGTGCTTTTTGCCACTTGGCAGGAAGCCACAGTCTTGTGTAGGACCCTGTCAAAAGAGAGGTAACTTACTTAATTCCATCACTTGCTTCTTTTGGTCTTTCAATTTCAGGCATTGCTTGGAACGTAGGTCCCTAGGAGCCAAAAGCAGCTAATCCCCCTTTCTGTGATTAAACAAAAAGAGAGGAAATCAGAAAAGGGATGTGAAAGAAGGTGTTTTATACTGAGTTATTACTCTGTCTTGTTCAGCAGAAAATGAATATGACCTGTTAAAGGGATTTCACAGGCTGTTTCTATAGAGACTAATAATGGCCAGACTTACAGATATATCTAATTTGAAACCAAATATTTTATTGATTCTTTTTTTTTATGACAATATATTAACACTATAGGGCAATTTACTTGAGACATTTTTGTCTTATTCGCTGTTTCTACAGATCTGGACTAAAGAGTCCCATGGCAGCTTTCAAGCTCTTGTATATTTACTTCTTTCTTTTAGAGAAGAGAAAAGAAACTACAGATAGGATACTTGATTAGGAAGCTATCTTTTTTCTTCTAATTAATTAGACCACAAATAAAAGGTAATTTTGCTGCTTGTAGAGTTGTATTTATTAGTGTTTAACGCCCAGACTTTCAATGAAAGATGTGAAAAATTGATGCCTCGTTAACAATTTTTATTAATAAATTGGCATAGTTGCTTGCTGAAGGGGGGAGCTGGGCAAGTTGGTTGTTTTTCTGTTTGTTCTTTCTAATTTAAAGGTATTGACATGCTTCTTTCCATGTAGTCGTCTTCACTCCAACAACCTCTACTGTGATTGCCACCTGGCCTGGCTGTCCGACTGGCTGCGGCAGCGGCCACGGGTTGGCCTCTACACGCAGTGCATGGGGCCGTCCCACCTCCGGGGACACAACGTAGCCGAGGTCCAGAAACGGGAGTTTGTCTGCAGTGGTAAGGGAAACAGAATCGCTTACTGAGTCCTGTTCTAAAACACACCTACTGATAGCTCAGCCATGATTGCTGGTGCTCCATGTTGACTTTTGCTATCTTTGCATAATCTGAGAGTTAATGTTTATTAAAAATAAACTAATCTTTTTATCGTTATTTGTGTCTTTTCTGGGGTACTTCCATTGTTACAAATTTTGATGAATGCTGCATTCACACAGATTATATAGCCTTCTGAAAGTATAATTATGGGGGAGAGATGTGAAAAATGAAATAAAAGGCACACTGACTGAGAACATAAGGCCTTTAGTAGTAAAGAGTTATTTTTTATCTTTCTAAGTTGTTGCTTTTTCTCGTTGTCATTTTCTGCAGTTTAAATAATGTTCTGAATCTCTTAAGTAACTTTCTGAACATTATTGGTATGCTTTAGTGTATCACGTTATTTTCTGATATGAAATAATGAAATGACTAACAGTTCTCTACTAATCACATTTTCTCTGTTCATTTTTTTTTCCTTTATTCATGTCTTCTAGATGAGGAAGAAGGCAAGTTTATCTTTCTTATTTAAATATTTTTAGACTCAGATTGAAAATTTTCTGTAAACTTTGTCTGCTGTTTCAAGTTTTCTCAAAAGCATTAAAAACCAGCTGGAATATACCCGTCTTCAGTGATTCAGCAGGGTTGTTTCTACTGGTTGATTTTCTGCAGCTCCCCAAAAGCCTGTTGGCAAATATGCCAAAAATTTTACAGATCTATGCTTTTGTGAGATTTTTATGGAGACCACAATGTTTGTTCTTACTAAACAGCCTCTGACATGAAAGTGTAAGTCACTGCCATCTTCACATGGCAAATGCTACCAGTATTCTTACCATTAATTCTGCCCTTATGTACACTTAAAAAGACTCCTAACAAGATCACTTCATGTATCGTATTTGTAAATGGTATGGCTGCAGAGCGCAAGTGTGAAGAACAGTTTTATAACTTGGTTATTATAATGCTGATTTTGAGGAAGGGGAATAACCACGTTTTCTCCCTGGATCACTGTATTTTTGTTTAATAAAGGCAAGTGAAATATATCCTGCCTGTTAGCATAAAAAGAGCAGTATGTGTTACTAGTTTTGGCAGCTGTTTTTACTTTTCTAACACATATATGAATCTGAAATGAAATTATTATATTGTAAACTACTATCTCAAAAGACTAACCTTTTCAGTAATTTAAAACTTGAGAAGTTGTTATTTGAAGTTTAAATAGGAACAGCACTGGCTGCAACATACATTATCAATGTACCCTTCCTATGTTATATATGACATTAAATATAGTGAGAGAGATCTTAGATTAAGTTGTGGTTTCATAGTCAAGAAGTTCCTTTTCCCTAAGTATTTCAAAACAGTCTCTAGCTTTTCTTACCTTAATAAAAAAGAAAGAGAAGGAGGGCTTCATGCCTTTCTCTTCCCTTTGTGCCTTTCTGTATCATTACAAAACAGCAACTCTATATCGTTGATTTGATACAGGAATGAGAGCATTAGAAAATGTGAAATCTGTCTATTTACAGGAAAATATAATAAGTTGTTTACTTTATAAAACATACCTAAATATGAAGTTATTATGCTTAAATGCAATTATAAATGCCAAGTTTAACATACAGCACAAGAACTTGGGGGGTGGGGGGAAAAGTTGTGTAAATTAGCTGCCTGAGTTAGTAAGGATGGTAAATTGTGGGAGGAAGAAGTCTGCTGAGCCAACACGGAGAGTGAGAGTATGAGCTGTGAAGTCAAAGCTTTTATTTATTTTGAGTGACTGAAGGAACACATCATAACTCTAATATTGTCTGTAAGCAACGTATAACTGAAGGACTAAACTCAAATAAGTATTTGCAGAACTGATTGTAACTAGCAGGATGCCTTCAGTTTTTGTGGCAAAGTTCATTAATTTCTGTTGACTTCCATTTTTAATATTACAAAAATTCTGAAAACTAAATAAATCAGTAATTAGTTTTTAAAACCACAGAATAATTAAAATATACCTTAGTCTTCTTTAAAAATATGATTTTAAATGTAAGTTTCTAAAGAAGTTAAAAAATATAATGCTAGGCCAGTAGCTGATCATTTGTCTTTCATCTCTCAGTATTGTATCAACATTTTGCTATTAACTGAGTTTTTATAATTAATGCAATACAAAGTATTGATGGGCTACAATGTTTATTTTAGAAGTTCTGCCTTAAATGTTTCAAGGAAGTGTAAGAAGTGGTGTTTTACTGTTGAGGTGAATTGGCCTACTGTTTGACGGTATTGTGCAATTTTAGCAGAAACTCCTTTCTTTTGCAGGTCACCAGTCCTTCATGGCTCCATCCTGCAGTGTCTTGCATTGCCCTGCTGCATGCACCTGTAGTAACAACATTGTGGACTGTCGAGGGAAAGGCCTTACTGAGATCCCAACAAACCTTCCAGAAACCATTACTGAAATGTGCGTAATATGACTTTTGTTCGATGAACTTGCAGAAAACAGTTTTTTCCTATTTATTTTTGTTAGCTGTATAAATTCATGCATTATATGGGGTAGGAATTTTGGAATACATGTTTAAATTCAGATATAAAAGGATTATGCAGGTATATGAAAATAAATCTAAGACCTTCATATTCTCTTATGAGTTAGTTTTGTATGTACTGCTCACAGTCCGTAGTTAAAGCTGCATTCTGAGTTGGTTTTAAAAGAGTTAAAAGGGAATACTTGCTTTTCTGAAAGTGAGTGGCTTTTCACTGCAGACTATAAACCCCGTTGCCTTTAGGGTTGCTCCCTGTGCTGGTTTTGGCTGGGATAGAGTTAACTTTCTTCATAGTAGCTGGTATGGGGCCATGTTTTGGATTTGTGACCAAAACAGTGTTGATAACACAGGGATGTGTTAGTTACTGCTGAGCAGTGCTTGCACAAAGTCAAGATCTTTTCTGCTTCTCACACCACCCCACCAGCGAGTAGGCTGGGGGTGCAGAAGAAGCTGGGAGGGGACATAGCTGGGACAGCTGACCCCAAATGACCAAAGGGATATTCCATACCGTATGATGTCATGCTCAGCATACAAAGCTGGTGGAAGAAGGAAGGGGGGTTGTTTGGAGTGATGGTGTTTGTCTTCCCAAGTAACCGTTACATGTGATGGAGCCCTGCTTTCCTGGGATGGCTGAACACCTGCCTGCCAACAGGAAGTAGTGTAGGAATTCCTTGTTTTCCTTTGCTTGCACATTCAGCCTTTATTTTACCTATTAAACTGTCTTTATCTCAACTCACGAGTTTTTCTCACTTTTACTCTTCTGATTCTCTCCGCCATCCCACTGGAGGAAAGTCAGTGAGTGTCTGTGTGAGGCTGACTGCCAGCTGGGGTTAAACCGTGACACTCATCTTCAGTGACTTTATTCATCAACCTCCCTATTAGAGAAGCATATATTTGTGTGAAAGATGCGCAGCTCATACCACCCATAAAGTTTTCTGCTAAAGTGGTATCCTCACAGGGTAATCTGAGAAAGTAAAAGTAAGGTGGTTGAATGGGATCTGTGGTGTAGTCGTCGTGTTAATAACATGTACCTGTGGGTAGAAGAGCATGCATGCTCATACATGTCATATACAGCAGAACCATTCACAAAGGTGCAGCCATGTCCTGACCATAGAGCAGAGTCATAGCAAAGGTGCTATTGTGTCCAGTTCTGGGCCCCTCAGTTCAAGAGGGACAGAGAACTGCTGGAGAGAGTCCAGCACAGAGCCACAAAGATGATTAAGGGAATGGAGCATCTCCCTTATGAGGAAAGGCTGAGGGAGCTGGGTCTCTTTAGCTTGGAAAAGATGAGACTGAGGGGTGACCTAATTAATGTTTATAAATAT
>VZTO01010406.1:4895-27878 GCA_013400615.1 Syrrhaptes paradoxus | reverse complement strand
ATGAGAAAAAACTTCTTTACAGTGAGGGTGAGAGAGCACTGGAACAGGCTGCCCAGAGAGGTGGTGGAGTCTCCTTCTCTGGAGACATTCAAAGCCCGCCTGGATGCGTTCCTGTGCGATCTGATCTAGGTGTTCCTGCTCCGGCAGGGGGATTGGACTAGATGATCTTTCAAGGTCCCTTCCAATCCCTAACATTCTGTGATTCTGTGAGTCTGTGCTATGGTGCTTGTAGGCTTCAAGAGCAATGTGGCTGTGAGGTTGCGTGGGCACAGAAGGAGAGTTCCTGCAGCTTTGCCTTCTGTGTAGGGGAGGAACAAAAGTAAAATGTGAGCTTACTGACAAGACGGGCAGGGACTCAATACCATGAGCATCTTTTTCTGCTGGGGATGGCAGAGGCAGTGTTTTGTAAGGGAAACTGGGAATTCCCTTTAGGGAAATAGTGGGAAAGTAGCTATGCCTTCAGCCTGGTAAGGAGGGTCTGGCTGGAATTAAGTGAGTTATGGAGAGTATTCAGAATAAAAGCCTTCTGAGCACCTTGTTTATACAAGATGATGTTAAGAATTGCTGATAAGGGAGGCAAGTGGAAAAGACACCTGAAGTGAAAGGTCTCCTGAACATACATCTATCTATCTGCTGTAATAAAATCTTCCTGAAAGTTTAAAAACAGACCTTTTCTTAAAAGATTTTAAAAGACAAAGCAGAATTTTAGAATTTTATGGTAATATCATGGTTTGTTGATATCTGACCTGTTTTTTTGAACTTCACAGAATTGGAAGTACTGTGGTTTCTTCTTAGGATGTGAATAATAATCATGTCTGTCAGTTCATTATTACTGCTGTTAAGACTGACTCGGCTGACCCTACCTGACCCAATTCAGTCGTTTGGCTATTTAGTACAAACACTTTTACCTTTACCCCACTCAGAAAAAAACCCTCTGCTTGCAAATAAAGGGACTACTTCAGGAAGTCTGTGCACATTGCCTGGGAAGGCTCCACACACTGTTTCTTTTATTTAACTAGTTGTATACTGGCTTTTTTTTTTTTTTACTTGCATATGTACATCTATGTACATAGAGAAAGGGGAGAAATATTATAAGAAAAAAGTAGGAAGTATGTCATGAACATTCCCCAGTATATTTTTGCTGCTGACCACTGGAACTTACCACTCACTAAGTGGGTGGTGATTGTAGACACTGGAAAACTGACTTTTAAATCACTGTCCTCTAGACCTGCATAGTTTAGTGGGAATATCTGCTGTTAACATCTGTACTTCCTTAGGAAATGCGGTAGTAGAGATTGCAAGGTTGTTCTGAATCTTTTTTTAAGGGTCAAAACTCCCAAAGAAATAATGGGATGTGGGAGTTACTAATTGAATCCACTGTTAAGAGAAATGAGTGTAAGATAAAAGCAAATAGGAAATTGCAGAATGGAAAGGTGCTTTCCACTAATTTGTTCACTGCATTTTCTTCGTAAGAAATGCTGTTGAGTTTTAAGCATGGACTGGTATGATCTTCAGCAGTTTATTCATCTGGAGAGTAAAGCAACCACATAACAACACCTCCAGCATTTGGTTAAGCATTTAACAGATTGCAAAACTGAGGCTCAATATTTCCTGCTAGGCTAGGCAGTGTTCAAATGCCAGAGTGAAGCCTTTTCACATTCTGAGATACATAATCCATTAATATAGATAAATATGTATGTGTGTGCTCACATAAATATGTACAGAATCTATACTGTGCTATCGTATGTATAGTTTATAGTGATACACTGTAAACTGTTACCTCTCTTTATTTTATCTAGTTTGTAAGTGCTGACTAAATAAAATGCAGATCACGGTATTTTGCACTGTTAAATAACACCATTCATGCCATAAGACATGAACATTCAAAAGCTGGTGCAAAAAGTGATAACACTGGAAAGCCAAACTTTAGTAATTATTTTATATTAAGCAAATACATACCAGTGAATACCAGTGTGATGAGAAAACTGAACTTCAGTGTTTGACTTTTAGATTTTGAGTGAAGCAGACAGAAGCAATGAGATATGATTCTAGCCACTGGTAGGCTACGCTTACCCTACAGCGAGACCAAAACTTTCCAATCGAGTGGAAGGTAAGGAGAGAAATGTACAAGAAAAGAAAGAAATAAAATAAAGTACATGAAAGGCTCTGAAACTGGGGGATGATTTAGAGTGTAGGATCTTACGAGTATTTTATGAGAATCACATGATCTTTGCTGCTTCCTTGTCAGTAGGTTGAAGAAGAGTTGAAATTTTGACAAATAAGTGTATTTTAGTGGTTGTATGGGGAAAGCTTTACACTATACTCATTGCTTTAATGTGAGGAAAATAATTAATGATAGTTCTTTTATGATTGTCATGGGTGGCAGGTATCTATACCATCTCAGCATTGAAGAAAATGAGAGAGAAAGAAGACATTGGAGAATGAGTGGTTTGTGGAGTAAAAAAGATTTTACCAATAATTAAGTTAGAGAAGTCTATGAGACTGGATCAAACAAGCGTTCCACCATGGCCAGTAGCCCACATGATTCTGCATTCCCTGAATAATGTTTTGGAAGCAGCAATATACAACTTCAGAACTAGTTAGACAATAGGACGAGTATTTTTCTTGCTCCCAGTGTGTTTTGGGGTTCTTTTTCTGAAACTTGAAAATTTCTATATCTTTCAGGAAAAAAAGGTTTTCTTTGGAACATACAATCTGCTTTACATGCTACTATGTTCTTAATCTTCACGTTATTTTAAGCTAATACATTTTGGGGGAAGGGGTTGTGCTCAAAAATCTTCCAGTTTACAATAGAGTCTTAAATTTTCGTAATTTTCCTTTGTCTTTGCAGAGGCAGGGAGAATGCATCCAGATTCATAATTTGTCCTGCCACCTTCTATTTTGCTTGCCACCTTCATTCATTTCTTCTCTAAACTGACTGTTCCAAGTCCGTTCAATCTTTTTGGATGTCAAAAACTTGCATGTCTTAATTAATCTCCTAATTTTTCTCTGAGCTCTTTGTCTGCTTTTTTTTTTTTTAATCTGCAGTGATCAGTGTTGTATGAAGTATTCCAGGTGATAGTGAACCATCACTTTAGATTAATTAAATTTCAGTTTTCTTTCATTTGCCTTTTGCAATGTAATACTCATTTGCTTGAACTGCCAGTACATGTTGCACCATGTTTTCCACTCAGCTATGCATGAAGAGTCCTAGGCTTTTTTTCTTGGCTCTTAGAGTTTTGTCAGGAACAAAGAGTTCGTAGATGTAGTCCTATTATTCCATCCACAGACATTTCTGAACATTTAATCTGGTTGTATGTTGCTTTTTAAAGTTGCTGTGTGAAAGACTTCAGTTCTCTCTGCTTTTGAATAACTTCAACATGCAGAAGGTTGTGATGTTCCTATATTGTTACCAAACAATAGTGTTTTAAAGCTCCATTTTTAAAGAAATAATTTGCAGCTGTTGCTTATAGCAACCCCTTGAGATTAGATTAGATTAGATTAGAAAGAATGATTGTATCCCATAAAGTAATCAATTTTTTCACTTATTCTTTATGTGATAATGTTGTCAGTATGCCAAAATGGTAGCTGACAGTAAATATCTGAAGAGATGAGACTGTGCTGTCACAGTAATGTTGAGGATGCTGAGGAGCTGCTGAATGAAAGGCAGAAGGGTATAGTGACCACTGCTTTCCACCACCATTGTCCAGTTCCCACCCACATGGCTTAATCACCATTTTAAGCACATGCTTTGGTGGGAGCTTGGCGGTTCAGGGAGAAAGGGAAAGAGAAATGAGCTGGTTCTCTGTTGTTTTTTGAAGGATGTACAGACTTTAACAGACAAATTATTATTAATACATAGATTTTTATAATACCGCCATCACCAGATTCTTGCACACGCTACAAGAAAATTGGCATTTTACTTTTATTTTACATGTGCCAGATGTTGTCCAGTCTTTTCAGTAGTTTCTTGCATTTGTCAATCTTTTCCTGCATTTTCAACTGTACATTGTCATCTCATTTTCTAAACATCCTTCACTGACATTTGAAAAATCGTAACACTTTCCAGTTCCCTTACTCTGGACAAGTTTCTCTGCCCTACAATGTTGTCATCTGTTAGTAGGCTGTATTTGTAGAAACCAGTGCTGAGATTTACCAACTTGTCATGTAATGCTTCAGCCAACTTCATGGTCCACGAACAACTCTGGTGGTTACATCTTTCCTGCCTTTTGTCTTTGCTTTATTGTATGTAATGTGAATAACCTTTCCTCATGAAGCTGACCTTAAACCTTATTGACAGCCCTCCTTTATAGAGTTACTTAAAATTTGACAAATTATTTTTGTGAGATTTCATTTTTCCATCCATTTTGCCTCTTATTTCTTTGTTGTTGTGTGTATAGCAGAATATAATTCATTCATTCAGTTTTTTAAGGTCTATACTCCTGTTTATTTTTCTTGAGGTTCCTGTGAAGTTTGCCTTCAACACATGCTCATGGTTTTGTGATGTTTTGCTATGTTCTTTATCCATTTCTTCCATCCTTTCTCTCAACAGGAAGCCTGACCTCATTCAACTCCTCAGTACTCCATGAAGCCCTGATTACTTCTTATTTGCCCAGCACAGACTTTGTTTAGAGTCAGTCTTTGTTTTTGTCAATCCATTTGGGACAATGCTGCATAAAATCTAAGTGTTGTTGTTCTGGTGTATATGATTAAATGGCAGGTTTAAAGTGTACATTCCATGTCGACAATTTTATGTGTTTTGTTTTGTTTTGTTTTTTACCCAGAGGGTTGATAAATTAACCTGCATAAATTAAATGGAATATTGAATTTCTTAAATATTAAGCACTGGCAGTTTCAATTGAGTAAAATTTTTCATGATGAAGCTCTGAGTTGTCTCTTCCAGGAAAAGTAAAATAAAAGGCTTTCTGTTTCTAGTCTCATACTCATGTCGTGACTTTGCATTGCCTTTGTAGTTTTGCTGGACAGCTGTTTTGGGATGACATTTTAAGACAGCAGGAGCTGTCTTCTCTGCTGATGGCTACTGCTTCTGTAGCAGAGCTGGCAAGGGGTCTATGTGCTTGCACTGTAATGTAGCCTCCCTGTTTCTGAGTTTGGTCTAATAGCCTAAACCACTGAGGAAAATGAGTTTGCACTGGAAGCTGAAGTGGTTGAGAAACATGCAGGTGTTCTGTGATGATGGGAGCAGGAGGAGGCAGAGCCAGTTGCCAAAATGCTGTTTCATTTCAGTGGAGTTGGATTTACCGGCAAGCATCAGGGTGTTGCTCAGAGGGTTTTGTCGTACTGCTCTGTCTGACTTCTCAGTTGGTACAGAAGTCAGTTGGCTAAAACTAGCAATTCGCGTTGCATGAAGTCTATTAGCAGGCAATGCATTGCCTGCCAAGTGCCTCTTGGGAAGATGCCTTCAGTAACAGGACTGCTTATCTCCAAGTACCTGACAGCGAAAAGGGAGGGAGAATAAAGCCTACGGTGGTCTTCTATTTTTCCCTCCTGGTGTGACAAAGCTCAGAGCAAAATTATGTATTCAGCATCTCAGTAAACGTAATTCTTATTCTTTATTGACATAGTAAAATTATGTCTGTACCAGTTACACCATTTCTGCAAAATTAATTCTTCTCTTTATTATCTGAATAAGTTCACACACAGCTAAATAAGAATACCTAAGCTTTTCTTTTCAGGTTCTGTCCAATCAATGTGATATTATTTGAGAAAGAAATACTTCATATTCCATATATATTTTGAAAAACAAAGTAATTGGTTGAGCACCAAAACTCCCCCAGTTTTAGTGCATCTACTAATTCTACAGGAAGCACAGAATTAAAAAGATGCTCATGTGCACCTTTGCCTCTAGGCCAAATGAAAAGGTTTCACAGAATCACAGAATCACAGAATGTTAGGGATTGGAAGGGACCTCGAAAGATCATCTAGTCCAATCCCCCTGCCGGAGCAGGAACACCTAGATCAGATCGCACAGGAACGCATCCAGGCGGGTTTTGAATGTCTCCAGAGAAGGAGACTCCACCACCTCTCTGGGCAGCCTGTTCCAGTGCTCTGTCACCCTCATGTTCAAGTGGAACCTCCTGTGTTCCAGCTTGAACCCATTGCCCCTTGTCCTATTTTTGGCAACTTTAAAAAATTTCCTATAGCCCTATTATTGTGATGTCTGATTGTAAATGTTGTGAGACAAAATACGTTGCTAATAATGTTACATATTAATGGTCTTCAAATTTCTGTTATTTAGTGTGCCTTATTTTAGCCTTTTTCCACTGACTTAAGCAAATCATATGATATTCATTCATTAGAAACATCATAATTTGATTTTATTTAGACTTGTTATTTAAACTTCTCCCCTTTTCCGGAAATATCTGTGGCATGCTCTTTCATTGGCATGTTTGGTCTATTGATCTTAAACAATTCCAGTGGTCTAATGCACCTAGCGCTTTCCTCCTTTGTCATGCAGCTTGTATATTAAAGGCATTAAAGGTCATTCTTAAGGTTCAAAACTATTACTTTAATTGGTTTTAAAAAGTATAGGCTTTCTAATGGTGATAGCATTTGTCAGCCCCTATGCAGGCGTTCCTTCCACATTTTAGTTTTTCAGCCCCATTAATCTCTTTTCACCTGGTTGCATTTTAGCTTTCACCTTATGCATGAAAATTCTTTGAATGATCAGCATCAGAAATAACTCTGATTCCATTTGAATATAGACTTTTTGGCACGTGATCAAACAGACTATCAGAAACCTTACAAATAGTGATCCAGCAGCAATTCTATTAATTGTACTGGTACCTTCTCTCAGAATGCTGTGAGTAAGTGACAGGCTCTTATTTCAAAAGAAGAGGTCAAAAAGCCATTAATGAGCTAGACTACTTTGTGAAAATGCTGCTATTAGATTCTTCTCTTCTGTGGCTTGAACTACCAGTCAAAGTGTTTCTAGAACCTCTTTCCTTACTGCAGTATTATGAATAAAATAAAATAAATACAATCACAATGTGTTTCTAAGGAGGGGGTTGGAGGGTGGGAATTACCTGCTCTGATGACCACAGCTTTGTGTAAATGATTATTTAAGCAAACAAGCATGGAATTAAATTGATTCTTAATTTTTGTTTATATTAAAGCCATTTAAGAAATCAAAGGAAGGAGTTAATTAAATTTACTTCTTTCTTTAGAAGGATAGCAGTTACTACAATGATGTTTTGGTGAGGGGGAAGGTTTGCTGGAGGGGAGGGTGACTGGAGGGTTGCCGCTATTAACTAAGGAACAGTTGTATAAATAATTTTAGTCTTAAGGGGCAGAAAACTTTCTAATATTTGAATGCCAAAGCTAGAAGCTGTACGATTGTTTCATGGGTTTTTTTACATTTCCCATGATAGTTTCCTAATTTGTCCCTTCAGTCTTGTCTCATCTTCCCTTCCTAATTTCTACTGTTTTTCGTCATCTTTTCATCTTTCTCCATCTCATTCTCCCGTATACTTTGTTTCATAAGTCTGTTGATTAATGATTGTGTATTACGCAAAGCACTCAACTACATCTTTGTGAGCCGTGTGATATTAAGCAGGATTAAAAGCTCCTGAGATTGCTTCTCACAGTAACACTCAATTTACATTAAAGGAGAAGGGTGTGGGGGGGAGAGGGGAGGAGAAGGGAAAAGGAGAGAAAGGAGAAGAAGAAGGAGGAAAAAAGGGGAAAGGAAATGAGATTTGACAGATAGAATTTAACCAAGATAGAGTGACGAGTGACCTGATCACACTACAGACACTGGAGAAGTGCTTTGTGTAAATGTGGAAATTTTGAGAACTGGAATCTCTGTGTATATATCTTTTCCAAGCTAAGCTTGGCATTTGTAGAGCTTCACCATTTCTGTTGTCTTTTAAAATTCATACTTAACTAAAAGTCCAAAGTATGGCCTTAAATAAATAGCTATTGGACAGAGACTATTATATTGAGACGCAAAGGTGATTCTAAGGATGACCCTTTACAGGGAAAAGTCACTTGGGAAGGGCTTAGCCGCGTTTAGTGAAGACAGTTCAAAGACTCGCATAGCAGGAAAATGCTGAAACATCAGAGATAAGGCAGCTTTCTCTGTTTTTAGCAGCTCAGAGTGTGATATGGCTACTACAATAGCCTGACAGAAATGAGAGCAAACCCTGCATCTTCGCAGCTTGAAAGGAATGGGTCTGAATGCTGAGGGGAGAATGCAATAAGTTACAAGACATAAAATTGATGATTGTTTTCCAGTGTTTGCATTTGTTTCTGCTTTCTAGTTTAAATGAAAATATTGGTCTTTTTAGGACTTCTACAGAGCGTTAGCTCATAAATATAATCTACCTCATCAACAGTTAAGCTGTCAGCCAGAAGTTTTGCACATCCAGTGAAGCTGTGGAAAGGTTTTGCCAAGTTGGTTTCTATATGTACATACATATATAGTGAATGGTCTTGTTTCACTGTGTATTGTTAAGAATTTTAGGAGGTTTCAAGAATCCTCTATAACTGTATTTGTCTTTCTCCAGAAAAATATGTGTTAACCTTCCATTGCTACCCAAAATAGATAGATCTCTTCTGTTGCACTACAAATGTTTCACAGCCGTTTAATTTTTGTTCTCTTTTTGAAACTTTTCTGATTTATCAAGAACTTCTCTTAATTCCTGACGTAATAAGTGCATAAATACTGCCAGTGTATGCAGGTGTCAAGTGAAAAGATTATGTCTATTTATGGATAAAAAAAATTAAGATAATTATCATAGTAGTCAATTGCTTATGAATACTGATACATACTTTGGTCAGTAGGAAGACAGAAAAATGTGACAGTTTTTGAATTTTCAGAAGTTGCTGGATTGAAATAAAGCGTGTTAAAAGATAGCTAAATACCTTGTGGAGTTGTTGCTGTTTGCTAAATATCTTTTTGACAAATTTGCATGATCTGACTAATATTTTCTTAGCTCTTAATCTGAGATTCCAAACTTCTGAGCAACTTTGTATAGCTGTCATGTTTTTAAAATTAACTTTTCTCATATACGCTTCTCTTCAATTGTACTCCATGTGTACTTTTCTTCAAATCTTTTCTTATCTTGTTCCCTTTCCAAAGGTTTTTAAGGCCAGTATTTTTAAGACCCATCCTGATTAATGCATTGGACTTGATATTCAGTTTTTCTACTAGTTTTTCTACTAGACTGGGGAGGCAGTGATTTTTTTCAGTGAAATACAGAGCTTTTGCTTCTGTTTTGCTTAGAAGTTACTGCATTTTTATGTCCAGAAGCTTATATCAAATTGAAGTATGCGATCTTTAGATGCACTAGCGTGAGTTACAATGTATTAGTTGTATGCTTATCTTTTCCCTAGGAGTTGGTTCAAAAGAATTCACAGCAGCATGGTTTTACATATGGAGGAGGACCGAAAAAGTATCCCAATGAAATTGAAATATCTCATGCAGAATAGCTGACATTAAGCTAAAATTTTAATATCAATATACCCTGTGACTGACTTTTCCACATTGTTGCCCCATTTAATCTGTTAATGCAAATATGGCTATTAATTTTGAAAGTCTTTGCATTAAAATAATGATACATCATAATTTTACTAGAAAGGTTTTATGACTTGCCACTCCTATCATAAGTGACACTGAGTTTAGACTGCTTATCTGTGGCATCAATGCTGCAAATAAAATTGTCTATATATACTTCTTTTTGATTGTGGGAAGGTCACTATTTCTTGGCAAAAGCAGCAGTTCTGCCCATTGCAATATAAAGCAAAATTGTTTGGTTACTTTATCAAAAATGTGGAAATTTGCTAAAAACTTCCTCATATGATATATGCATAGAAACACACAATAATTACATGTGAATAATAAAAAATTTGTTTTATGTATTGAGTAAATGTGAAACAAATTAAAATTATGTAAAGGAATCTATTGAGGTTTTAACTTCTTTACCACAATATATTTAATTTTCCCATAGCAGATTTTACTGAATTGCATTTATGTTATCTTGGACATTTCTACCTTAACTTTTGTCAGGCAAAACTTAAAATATTTTCCATTTGACTGCTTCAAAAATAGATTATTTTGCTAATTTGATAGCTAATCATTTCTCCTTAACACACACATGAGAAGTGATTTGTCATGCTCTTACTCAAATGTCTTCCTACTCTGAAAATTACTGATAAATCATGTGGCTTGATGCTTCTTTTTAAACTTTTTTATTTTAGATGTCAGACATAGTGATTTTTGTACATAAAATATTTAATCTGTTCTTTATTAGCGTGTGTTCTATGCTGTTGTTAATCACATCTTTGGCTTTCTTCATACCCTTGTGTCCTATTTTAAAAACTAATTAAATTCAGAGGTCAGAGGGTAATCTCAACAGTCAGGAGGACATAGAGACACAGAACGCAACTGGAGAAGAAACATGTGAAAACAGTGATCGTTTCCAGACACACTGGTAGTAGGTACTGTCCAGAATGAACACTGTTCCACCTCTGAGGGTTTTGTTCAAGTTCCTGGTGGGTGTTGAAGTAGAAGAGGCACCTTGAGGGACCTCTCTGTACTCTGCCAAGGGAAGGAAAATAACTCAAGCATGGGATAAATGAATATTTTATACAGCATGAAGGGAAGCTGGAGAAGGCCCATCTAGCTCTCCCAGAAAAACCCTCGTAGATCTCTGACAGCTATGCCACACTCCAAAGGTGTTGTTACTCTTCAATTTTATTTTCACATATGGCTCTTCACTAATGATAACTTTTCTGCAGCAATAATATGAGTGAAATTACTGTAAAAGGAACTATGGCTACTGACTTTTCACTGTTTTGTGTTTCATCGTCAATGAAATGCTTTCTTCATTATTTACGTGTGGCTATATACATGTTCCAGTAAGCAGTAACCACTTGTGAAAAGTGTTCTCAGTTAAAAAACTTCATTTATGTTTTTGTGGCAAATTTATAAAGTAAGTGCATGCATTGTTTAACAGGTAGTAAGGACTCCTGCAACACTGTCAGTCTCACAGAATGTTGGATTCTCCATCTAGGTGTTTCAGCTCAATGAGGACAAGGTGACAAGTCACTGCTTGTGATGAGCCAAGAGTATAGCAGGATTCCATCTATTTTTTCTGAACTTAATACAGTTACTCTGAACAGCTCAAGTAGTTTTTGTGGTATAACAACTCTCATCAAAAATAGGCTAATGAAGAGAGGTTTAAGTTGACTTTAGGTGACTCAGGCTAATTGCACTGGAGCTGCACTCTGACAGATGCCAAAGTACTGAGCAAATAATTATTTAAGAAGCATTTTGCCTACAACCTGAATCTGAAAGAATTAAGGAATGTAAAGCCTATCATCATTAATGGTGCTGTAGGGTTGAGCACATGAGATGGCCCTTTCTGTGATGAAAAATTAAACAAATGCAGGTTTTGGATTTGCTTTTGCGTAAATGCGATGAATAGTTTAATAGCTTTAGAATAACAATTCTTGTTACTTTTTTGATTCAATGCAGACTGAGGAGTTGTCTGTCATTTACAATCAATCCCCTGGGGAATTAGTTGATAGAACAATTAGACTGGATGTTAACAGCGTGGCAAGCTTTAGGGCAACGTTGACAGTGATTCCTTATATGCAAATATTTAGGAAACTGTCAAACAGATTTATTAATACACAGAATTAGAGCCTGAAAGTGCAAGTGATACAGTTGTTCAAAATACATCTTTTGTTTGGTTAGACATGGATGATATCACAAATTTCAACAGAATTCTTTTGCTGCTAAAGTTAGAAGTGACATTTAGTGGATATAAGCGCTCTGGAGGTACAGTTGTTGAGTAAGAAAAAAAAGTACTTTGTTTAATTGCCTCAAGGATTCTTGTAGCAAAAGGAGACCATTACTGTTTCCTTATCTTAAAAACAAACAACGAAACCCCCAAAACCTGGCAGATGTTGCATATGATGAGAGATGTGCTGGCTGTATATTGCAGTTCTTCAGATTCAGGAGCAGCACTGAAACCCATCACTGAAATCTATTTTCTGTTTTCTGACAGCTGTTTTTGCCCTTTACTTTAAAAGCAGATGGGGAAAATGCAAAGAAGAGCTGTCGTTTTTATTACCATGTATAATCAGCATCTGTGCAATACATCAGGCTCATTGCATATCTTACACTTTCTTCTCTGTAGTAAAAATTCTTTTGGGGTTTCTTGACAAGCTTCTTGCAGACTTTCTGTAAATGAGTAGATGCTGAAATTAAAAGTATAGATTAATTAACTGCTAAAGCCACTATTGTATTGGCTAGATTTATTTAATCAAGATGTTATGTTCTGATTGTTTAATTATAAAATATGCGGCTAATTTGCTGTTCCATGTTCAAACTCATGTTTTCTTAAGGAAGATGTTTTATTTTCATTTGTTGTTCTGAAATGCTTTTTTATAGATAAATCTCTGGCCCCTTAATGTGCATTTAGGTGCAGCACATCTCTATGCAGTGTTTTTTTACCTTTTTCTACTGAACAGGCTTAATATATTGTGCCACATCTGCATGATTTAAAATAAAAATGATTCTGTAGAGAACAGGGTATTCTTCATTCCCAGTCTGCTCTCTTTCCTGTTGCAGAAGTCTTTCATAGAAATGACTTTTTATAGTGGGAAAATAAGCTAGTTTAAAAGTGTCAGTATAAATAACCGTGTTGTCTGTCTCTGTAAGTGCGGAAGTAGTAATCAGTAATGGTGTGCTGCAGGCTTATAGTAGAGAACAGCATCCTCCTGGAAAGTGTCAAGTGATTTACATGTCACAGGGCTCACTGGGGACTGGGTGGGAAAAATCTGTCTGCTGGCTGGGGACTGACTTTGATTTGATTTGATTTGATTTGATTTGATTGGACATCACAACTGCAGAAGCACCTTTGTTTCTTAGAATATTAGGTGGTTGTACATACCGGTGCCTGCAGTGATAAGCAGGGAGGAAAGATTTAGAAAAAGAAATGTTCACAGAACATTTCCTAGATAGGATATAGATTAGAGAATAGTCTTCAAAAAAGGTTTCAACCAGTTTGGCAGTGTTAAAGGACTGTAAAACACTTATGTATTGATGCAGGACTTCTTTGAAGTGAAACACTAAAAGGAACAAGAGACTTAATACTAAGAGCATTAATTAGCGTTTCTGTGGTGATGGGCAGAGTACTTCTTATACATGAGGCAGTGCAAGCTTTGATGAAGCATGTACTTACTGTCTTCCTCCATTATCCTATCTTATTAAATATGCTACTAAAATTGACTGTGGCTTTTGAAAAATAAACCACCGAGGCAATGTTTATGATACATAGATGATAATTTATAAAAAAGAATGACTTCTGGGATGCCTTTGAAAGAAGATGTTGTGCACAAAATTTAATAAAAGTTCCATGGAAAAATACTGGTATTAGCTTTCTGTTCTTCTGTAATATAATGGTACTTCTGGCCATGTCATTTGCAAGCACTTAATATGTGATTCTTTCAGTAATAGATAACTACAACCCATCCTATTCCAGAATTAAAAATATTTAATTTAATATGAGGAATTAATATAAAGGAGTTTTTAATTACTATGGGTTTTATCAGTAGAATGCAAATTTCCTTTAGATATTAGTCTATCCGTGCTTTGTGACCCTGAAATATATCTAATTAGATTTTTTCTGGAATAGTGGATCCAAATTTGTACTTTGCGAAATTCAGCTGATTCTAGGAAGATAAAGCAGAAGATTAGAAGATAACAAAGCCTGAAAATGTGAATTTGATTTACTTTCTTTACAGACAAAGTGGGATATAAAATACTTCTTCTATATTTATATAATCTTATTTTTCCTTTCTTATACTAATCTCATTTTCTAAAATGTGATGTGTTTTAGTGCATACACTTTGGCATAAGTTAAGAAGAAACATACTTAGATGATCCTACTATAACAAATCCTTTATCCAGAAGAGCTTGTAAATTTATCCCAGCACTGCACAGTCTGTCTATTAGACTATAAATTTCTCACTAAAAGGAAATGTTAGGTAAAGTTGACATGGAGTTCATTTTACATATCCACCAGTGAATTGGTAGTTTACTCTATTAGAGCTGCTAGAAAATTAGCTTTCAGAAATATACTGTAGTAGGGCTTCTTCAGGTTTTGCACCCATGTAATTTGTAGACAACTTGGACAGCAGTAAATTAAATCTGCTCTTCCATCTTCTCATAAAAAATGGCATATGTGTATGCTGTAAGGTACTTCAGTTTTTAGAATGAATATATTTTTAAATTAAAAGAGTAAACTGGAAAACACTTTGTCTTAATTTAACACTAGACCTGGTCTTTCTCAAGTCACATGCTGTATGATGTCTAGTTAAAATCATTATGTTTAACGATAGATGAACATAGACTGGAGCCCCTCCAGCACTAGGTTGCAAATCTTTACATCATGGACTAGTAAGCAGCATTTATAAATGTGACTTGTGATAGTCTCATGTGGGAGCACTGCACCTGCAGTATCTGTCTTTCCGATATGCACAGAGGCATTTTTTCCCAGTGTCTCCCTCTCCAGCAACTCAAGTCCTCTTCTGTAATATGGCCTAATCCTTCCCTGTCCTTTTTACCACATCCCTCCCCTTTCCCATCCTCTGCTTATGCCCTTTGTGTTTCCCTGTGCAAGATATTCTTTGGCTGGTTTTGAAAGCTACACATCTGATAAATGTCTGGTCAGGCGATCCCTCGTGGTTAGGCAGTTGATTGCTGCTAAAGAGAGTGTGTAACAGGAATGGATGGCTGGCTGCCATTCCCTTCACGGCTGGATTAATTTGCTTTCTTAACTGCTTCCCATTGTTAAAATAACAAAATTTTAAGAAATTTATTATCTAAAGGTTTTACCTCTCGTTGACCTAGCCAGCTCAGCTATCTAGATGATAAGCATGCGTAATCTTTGTTTTCTGGGGAAAGGAAGCTAAAAATGTAATGTAAGAACAGAAAATACTTGACTTGGATCTAACTTGATGTTGACCTTTAACTTAAGCCAGTTTTTACTTATTCAGATGTTTGCCATCTGTATCTACTCAAGTGTGCTGAGAAGAGTGACCTTGTTCCTTTATAGACTAGTTGGTACTCCTGGTCTGGCGCAAAATGTGTCTCATGGGTCCAAAAGGTTCAGCCAAGGCTAAGAAAGTGTCTGAAAGAATATCCTGTTTATGGAAAAAGTTTAAAGTCTTGTGCCATGGGATTCTCTGTGGTGTTTAAAATATAACTGAAAGCTGGAGCAAGGTGGCAACATGCAAACGCCAGTGTGCCCATGCCAACTTCATGAAGTTCAACAGGGCCAAGTACCCTTAAGGTCCTGCACATGGGTCATGGCAATCCCAAGCACAAATGCAGGCTGGGAAGAGAATGGATAGAGAGCAGCCAGGAGGAGAAGGACTTAGGAGGGTTGGTTGATGAGAAGCTCAACATGAGCTGGCAATGTGCAGTTGCAGCCCAGAAAACCAAGCGGATCCTGGGCTGCATCAAAAGAAGCGTGACCAGCATGTTGAGTGAGGTGATTCTTCCCCTCTGCACTACTCTTGTGAGACCCCACCTGGAGGGTAGTGTTTAGCTCTGGGGCCCCAAACATAAGACAGACGTGGACCTGTAGGAGTGAGTCCAGAGGAGAGCCATAAAGAGTGTCAGAGGGCTGAAGCAAATCTCATATGTGGACAGGCTGAGAGAGTTGGGGTTGTTCAACCCAAAGAGAAGGCTCCGAGAAGACCTTACAGCAGCCTTCCAGTACTTAAAGGGGGCTGGGGGCTTTGCAGCAGAGATGGGGAGCACTTTTTATCAGAGAGTGTAGCGATAGGATGAGGGGTAATGGTTTGAAGCTAAGAGAGGGTAGATTTAGATCAGATATTAGGTATAAATATTTTCCTGTGAGGGTGGTGAGGCACTGGAACAGTTTGCCCAGAGAAGCTGTGGATGCCCCATCCCTGGAGGTGTTCAAGGCCAGGCTGGATGAGGCTTTGAGCAACCTGGTCTGGTGGAAGGTGTCCCTGCCCATGGCAGGGGGCTTAGAACTAGATGATCTTTAAGGTCCCTTCCACCCCTAACCATTCTGTCATTCTATGATAACATTTTTCTAGTTAAGGACCTTTTAAAAAGATGAACCCTGTCTAAACCAGCTCTGATTAAGTGAGATTTTTTTATGTGTCAGGAAGACTTTTCGAGGCTTTTTTTTTTTTCTTGGCTTCTTTATAAGCCATTCAAGAGCAAATTATGCTAAGGTAAAGTGTGGACAGACTTAAGAGATTTTAAGTGTTGAATGTATAAATATCTCCATCTGAACAAAACTTCATGAAAGAAGTAAAAAAATCTTTCTTTAGTTCAGCTATACTGTGATCTCTGGATAAACTTTGCAAAAAGAAATAATTCTTGTAAGAATAGTAAGCCTTTGAAAGGCTTACTCAAAGTGAATATATGAGCTTATTAGTTACACTGCACACACAAAGACTCGTATGTCTCTTTATCAGAGCAAAAGTGAAACAGAAGAGAGTTAACTGGACAAGGCTAAAAGGAAAAAAATAGGATAATATTCCTGCATCTAGATTTGAAAAAGCTTTTTGACCTTATATTCTGAGTCCATGTCTCAGTGATTTAAACTAGTGCAGTAAATTCTACAGAATTTTGATTCCTCATATGAAATAGATTTTTGGCATTGTCTTTATGTACTTAGTTCACAATAAGAGTTAATACCTGTGCATGGAAGAGGGAAGTCGCTTCTTAGATAAGCATGATATGTATAGTTGAATAATACTGCCTTTTTCTGTTGTACCTTTTAGGATAAATAGTTTGATTCCTTATGTCTACATAATAGACATTTTTGCACTGTCGTAACTATGAAATACTGTGCTGTGTGAAGAAGTAGCTTCTATTTTAAAGGTGCTTATGGCTGAATCTGTTTTGAGTTGTTGGCAAGTGGGCCATAGGTCTGTGTCAGCATAGATTTCACATATTCAAAGCTCTGGAAGTTCAAAAAATTATTGGAAAACTATTTGCATCAGTAAATTCACACTTTACAGTATGGCAAGTTTCAATTGCCGTCACTATACATACAAAGCAAAAGTGGCCAGTAACATAAGCTACAATTTTAGATAAAAATAATTGTTTAAAGAAGTTAGAAGTGTGGCCATGCAATCCTAGTATTGTATCTTAAAGAAAATGTGTTATGTACTGTAACACAAGAAACCATGTGTGCCTGTTTAAAAATCTGGCATTTGCCTTACTGCAAGTAGCAACATGTTATTTGTTCTATAGAAACACTCTTCATCCTTTTCTTACAGTTTGCATAGTTGAATGGGATGCTCACAGAAGTCCTTAGACATTCTGAAATAAAACTTACTATAAAAATTGCTGTATGTGAATAATATATTGGGAGTCAATTAACTAACTCAAATTTCATTTTTATAATGACAGTTCTAGCTTAAATTTTACAAAAATCTTGTGTGCTCTGAAAATAAGTTTTCTTTAAACACAAAATCAAGACTGGGCTTTAATTTACAACATTGCACTCTATAGATTTAAATGTTTGGGTTTACAGGCAAAAAATTATTATTTTGTAATGAAAACTGAAATGAAATAACCTTGTTTCTCAATATAAAAATTATACTGAAAAAGAAAGCAAAAGCTTCTTTGTTAAAATCTATCCCTTCTAGTTTGTATGGCTTTAGATTGCTGTTTGGCTTGGGGTTTGTATTTTTATGTTGCTATTCTTTTGCAGACGGTTAGAACAAAATTCAATCAAGGTCATACCTCCTGGAGCTTTCTCACCATATAAAAAGCTTCGAAGAATGTACGTACCAGATTACTTAAATTTAATTTTTTACTTTCACATGTATATACACACACATACACATATATATATATAAATAAAAGCAAGTCAAGGTCATACAGAGGAACTGCAGTAAATGTGTGAGCATTTAAGAAAGCCTGACTGCTGGAAGATTAGCATCTCTGTTACATAAATAATAATTGTTTTTTACCAAGTATTGAAATTGGTTCTGCATAGAAGCAATATGTTACTGTAGTGAACATTCTATTAAAAAAAATAAATAAATAGGAATAAGCCCCTGTTATTTCAGAATACCTTTGAGGCTGTATAGTCCTGTGGCCATAGCAAACAGATAATTCTTTCTAAACTGTACTTAAGCAATTAAGAAAAGTAAATCTTGTCATTTTTTTCTGAGTATTTGAAAGGTCTGTTTTCAACCATGCATTTTGTTTCACTGCACTGGCAATTTTAGTCATTTTATATTAAAACTCTTTGACAGTGTCTCACATAAATATTTTAATTTCTCCCTCCTTTCCATGCCTGATTCTAATTACATATTATTTTAACATTTGCTATTTTGAAAATAGGTTGAATTAATTGAATCAAATTTTATTTATTTCAGTGACCTGAGCAATAACCAGATCTCTGAAGCAGCTCCAGATGCTTTTCAAGGCTTACGTTCACTCAACTCACTGTAGGTATCTGTTTGACATGTAAAAACAGAAGAAAATGTATTTTATTCTTATAGTGAAATTATTAGATTTTTGGCTCTCTGCAGAATTTTCATATAAATTCAATCAATTGCAGAAGCTGTAAAAATAATTTCAGAATGTTAGAGTGATAATTGAATATTGTATCACAGCTGGACACTAAAAATGTATGGGTTTTTTATAAATACGTTCGTGGCAAAGAGTTGAACAAAACCAAACATTTATTTTGTTCCCCAGTTAGTTGTTCTTACAAATAGCAAATCAACTTACCAAGGTCCCTTGGTAAGGCTGTAAACAGCGAGGTGATGATTCTGCTGAGTGCTCTTTGGGCACCACACCTTTTGGGAAAGCGTGTGAACCTGCCACTGCACAGGACCACAAGGATCTTGCAAGTATCAAGTTGTTGCTGTAAAACTCCCTTCAGGAAAATCAAAACTTCTTTATTTTTAAAGTCAAAATCACATAGTATATGCCTTTCATAATAGCGGGTTTGTTTGTTTTATTATTTCCTGGTATAGTGTCCTCTATGGCAATAAAATTACAGAACTTCCAAAGGGCCTGTTTGAAGGACTCTTTTCTCTGCAATTGCTGTGAGTATTTTTTTAATATTTATTCTACTGTGGGATAACTCAGAAGGGTAAACTTGATGAGAGATATATGCCTAGAAAAGAACTGGCAGGAAATCCTGTGTGTAAGATCAGAGTATAATAAAAACAAATTATGTTAAAGCCCAAGGAGTCAAGACTGTTGCAGGCCAGCTTGCCATTCATCTACAAATTTGATCATCTCAGTTAATATCTCAGCCTAAAATGATTAAAATTAAACTATTCTCTTGAGTGGAATTTATAAGGATAATACACATAAGATATGATACTGCCTTGCCCTGTAAACAGCAAACAGTATGTATCAAGTTGTGCGGGAACCATAGAAGGGTCATTGATATGTTTTATACAGAGAAAATATGTAGTGGAAATGCTGTGTAATTGTATTTCTAGTTGTACCCATGGAAGAAGAGAGTTGCAGTCCGGTTTCATCGATGACTTTTAATGTTTTCCGACACTCTTCTCTTTACAATTCTTTGACTCTGTGAACTCCAGCTGCTATTTTGTTTAACACTTTGGAAATTTCTATGTGTAATCTTATAAACCACTTGTAGTTAGACTTAATACTAAGAACAAAGGAAAATTTCATGGTGATATGTTTATCAAATACTGTCAATATTTATCAGAAGAGGCTGTGCACTAGTTGTAGTGTGTAAAAGAAATTTGTGAAATAGGCCAGAAAAAAACAGTGATGTTTTTGGAAGAAATTGTCCCAGAAAAAGTGACAAGTTGATGTAAAGCTTCTTAAAAAATTTAAAACTTCTTCCCACTTGATTAGAAGTATTCAATGTCCAGTCTTCATAGTGTCGTGATTGACAAAATGTCTATTATTAGCAACAGCTCATTGAAGATGACGAAACAGTAAGCAAACGCAAAGAAAATGCAAGTTCTAGCACCACCTAGAGGTTTATATTTTGATTTATTTTAGTCACAAACTAATATGGGGTGGGGCAGATGCATTCCAGTTATCCTTTAAAGAGATTTAAGATATAGAAATAATTTCAGATTTTGGAAAAAAAAAGGAAGAGACTCTCTGACCTTCTGTTTATTCTGTGTTAAAGAAATGTCTATAGCTTGGTATTCTTTGTATAGGTAATACATTTCAGTCTAAGTAAATTTCTGCTTGTCTAGTGAAATTTTTAGTTAGAGCATTGGTTTTCAAATCCACCATTCCATTTCTGCCTGGAAATGGGAAAACATTAAAAAAATCAGTTATAAAAATGTATCTAGTTGAATGACTTTTTTTTTTTTTTTTCTCTTCAAAAGCACGAAGGGGTTGTTTTAGGCTGGCTTGTTTGTTTTAGCTTTAGAAGTCAGGGAGGTACAGGGAAGAAAAGGTTCCCTTTGAAGATGAAGAGGAAAAAGGATCCAAGACAGATTTGGATATATTCCATGCCACCAGTTTTTACTACAACTCAGTTAATGCGGCAGCATGCTGATTAGTAACATATAATTAAAAGTGCCACTGCACATCTCTTCCAGCTAATGAACACAGTGTTCAGTTCCTTTTTTGTTTGTTTATTTATTTGGCAAAAGGAACTAATTTTCCTTGCAGATACTTGATTTTTAAACTGGTTTCTTTGCACAGACAAATACCTCACACACATTCTAGCAGCATATAGAAGATGTGATTTTAGCTGAGCAAACCCATGCATTTCAACCCCAAGGTGCAAATATTTAGGAATAGTTTCAGATCACCTAAATAAGATATTTCAGTTCATTGAAATGCCTTATTTGACTATCAATTAATATTTGTTACTACATCTTTTGTTCTGGTTACAAAGACACACAAAAAATTATCTGTGAAAAACACTTAAGCTGCAGCAACACTGACCAAATTCTTTCAATTTTATAATTGTCTTCCATTGCACAGATTATTGAATGCCAACAAGATCAATTGCCTGCGAGTTGATGCTTTTCAAGATTTGCACAACTTGAATCTTCTTTCTTTGTATGACAACAAGCTTCAGACCATTGCAAAAGGCACCTTCTCACCTCTACGTGCGATTCAGACTCTGTATGTATGCTTTTGTTTATGGTTGTCTTTAGTATGACTTCATATTCTACAATGTACTAAAAATACCAGGCACTGCTGAGACCACAGGGAAATAATGAGTGAAATTATCATTTTTTTTCTTCATGAAAGGCATTTGGCTCAGAACCCATTTATCTGTGACTGCCATCTGAAGTGGCTGGCGGATTATCTTCATACAAACCCCATTGAGACCAGTGGTGCCCGTTGCACCAGCCCCCGCCGTCTGGCAAACAAAAGGATTGGCCAGATCAAAAGCAAGAAATTCCGCTGCTCAGGTAATTCTCTTAGTTCATCTGCTGTTTTCCTTTTATTGGCAAAAAACAGTGGTTGCAGAAGTTCTAATGAAGCCAGCTGACTCTCTATGGGATTACTAAGCATCGCAGAATCTTTTTGAGTTCTTCAACTGAAGGGAGGGAAATCATGGAAGTTATAGACTATCAACGGAACATTACTATAGTTAACACATTTGGCACTGAGTAGCATCAAATCTAACAAAAGAAATGCAATATATAATACTTCAGAATGAAATTCTAAAGTTATTCACTATAATATCACCACCATAAATAATTTTGTAAAATTTCCACAAGACTCTGGAGTATGTGAAAGATCTAAAAATTTATATGTAAATATGGAAACATGACATATTCATTTTATGCAGGGAGCTTGCCTCACACTGAATTTACTTTTTTCTTTTTCTATTCTTATTCCATTTCCTACTTACATTTCTCTAAATCCTAACTTATGTCGTATGGTATCCAGCTGTTCCAGGTGCATTTCAAAATGTATGCAGTCTCAAGTGCAAATACCAGATGAGAACTGTTAGTTATCCATGTTCTGGATACATTTATGACTATTCACACTTTGTTGTTTATTAGCTTTCATTGTGAATACATACTTTTTCACTTAATTATCTGTAGTTACTGTAGTCCATACTTAATCTAATAAAACTCATTCTTTGCTTGCTGACATTCAGGTGCATCTTCTATTTTTTTTCTCTTTATTTAGCTAAAGAACAGTATTTCATTCCAGGTAGGTTTGGCTCTGCAGTAATATTGACTAACTGCAGATAGTCTCTCCCTTTCCCCCAAAAAGCAAAGTTTGTTATAGCTTTTAGGAAATGGATGCATGTGTATTAACATTAGTCAATACCTGTAGCTAGACATAGTTTTCCTTTGTAGATTACTAGTAGTTCTGTTTTCTGAATATGAGCTTAGCATGCAGCTCCACTTACTTTTTTTGTCTCACAAATTTGCATACAACCTACCAAAATTATATGTCTACTGAAATTATTTAGAAGGTTGCACCTGCCAGTTTGTATTTCAATTGACACCTTTACCTTTGTACTTTGCCTTTTTGCCGCTCCTGTTTTTAAAATGTAGCTCCTGAGCTGCTTTTAGACACAGGAAACCCTACTGCCATCAAAGAGCTAGTACAACTTTAAAAAACAAACGTTTTACAAATGAATGTTGCCTTGCTTTCGTGCTCTGCACTGGCTGCAGCTACTGCTTGCTCATCCGCCTTCTGTTTGTATCACAGTGGAATGCTTGGAAAAGAAAGCAGAGATTCTTCATTAAAGGCATTCTGTGGTCACATGCAAACAGTGAATCAGAAATGCTTTCCATTAAAGAAAATACGTCTTTAGAGTTGGGGTGAAACAGCAATATACACACAGCTTCAAGCTACAATTAGTCTACGACATTTTCACAAAAATATTTACTGATGTTGGCCCTAGCTCTTTGAAATGTGCTTCTTTCTTTGTTTTATCTTGCTTGTCAGGTGTGTGCACTGATTTCTTAATAGAAAAAAAAAAAAAACAATTATGCACTTGCATTATGCTTCTAAGAGAA
>VZTO01010404.1:37915-57815 GCA_013400615.1 Syrrhaptes paradoxus | reverse complement strand
GGGCTACAGGAGAGATGGGGAGGCACTCTTGAACAGGGAGTGTAGTGATAGGACAAGGGGTAACGGGTATAAGCTGAAAGAGGGTAAATTTAGACTAGACATTAGGAAGAAATTTTTCACTGTGAGGGTGGTGAGACAGTGGCCCAGGTTGCCCAGAGAAGCTGTGGATGCCCCATCCCTGGAGGTGTTCAAGGCCAGGCTTGATGCGGATTTGAGCAACCTGGGCTAGTGGGAGGTGTCCCTGCTTGTGGCAGGTGGGTTGGAACTTTAAGGATGATCTTTAAGGCCTTTTCCAACCCAAACCATTCTATGATTCTATGAACATTTCACTGCTGATAGAAATGTGACTTTCTTTCAGATATTTTTTTGTTGCTGGGGCTTTTTTAATTAAAAAAAAAGGGGGGGGGGGCATGTCAATAGTTGATTTCCTTCTAAAGTACAACAAGAATGCTGGGAAGTAATTTACAGGCAAATGGAAACCCCCAAGCCTCCTAGGTTTTAATTTGGTTGTCTCAGAAGACAGGCACAGAAAACATCCTTGATCCAAAAAATATTATTTAAAAGCAGGGAAAGCATATTAACCTTACCATTCCTTTGAGAGTTTTCCTTGCTTGTCTTTATCAGAGTGAACTTTTAACTGACTGCAACTAGCAACAAATTACAGCAGTTTTTTCTGCACCAGTACATGAGTCAGTGAGTAGGGGATGGCTGAGTCAAACTCTGCCCCAATGCTTCCCTCCCACTCCCTGCCCAGCTGCTGCCTGTTTACTCCTCTGGGTATAGCCCATGATCCTGGAAGCCTGCACAGAAAGTTAGAAATAGTGAATGCTCTTATGCCTCTGCATGAGAAACGTAGGTGAAGTCTAACCATAACATACCATTTCAGCATGAACTTCAAGTACATCAGTTCATGTTCAGAAATACGACTTGAGACTTTCCTTAAATCTGACCATTTCCACTGAACTGTGTCCTTAGTGATTACTGTAGAACTTGAAAACAGAGGTTTGTGAATCCGAAATATCTGGCAGACCAGGATGTTTAACATCATTGGCTTGTTTGAATGTACTCTGGCTTCAGAGTCCTGAAGTGTCGAAACATCTCTCTAGCAATGTATTTGGTATTTATATATTTCCCCTATAGTTTCCAAGACAGATTGTGTTTCTTCTTTTTCTACCAATTTGGAGATGAAAATGACAGCAATAATACTGACTGCATTTTCAGTGTATTTATTGCTCTATTCTTGAGTTCTTTCAGATGCATCTCACTAAGGCACTGAGTGAAGCTTTGTTCTTGTTAGGCTTGTCTCTCCCACAGCCTGGTACACTTTGGTGATTTTCTGCTTTATTCCAGTGTTGTTTCAGTTTGCAATCAGTTTTCTCTTTCCCTAATTTCAGATCAGTAACTTTGCACAAGAAAAAGGCTTTGTGTTACCCAGGATTTAACTTTTTTTTTTTTTTTTGTAAGCCCACTCCTACATTTTCTAAGGAAAAAAGTGCAACTCTTCCTGTTATCGTCAATCTTTGTGTTATTTTTCCAGGTGGGTAAGGTAAGCTCAGCACGCAAGACAGAGCTGTAGTAAATAGAGAAATGCTGCTACCAATGCACCTTGCAAAGTCAAGAGCTCTCAGGGTTGAAGTTGAAGACCCTATCAGCTCATATGGGCTAGTTTAAGCTAAAAATATATGCATCTGATGAAGCGTAAGGAACTTTTTAAAAATAAAATTCTGGGGTTTGTACACAGTATATTTATTTACCTACACTTTTGATTCTACTTGAAATTGGCAACCCATGCTGAGTGCTAGCTATAATTATATTCAACTAACTTGAAATAGTAACCATTTTGTGACAAAAATCAGATCACAGAACTAATCTTTGTGCCACTTTTATTGCCCTTAGGCCACAGCATAACCCAGACACTCAGTGTTAATAGATTGAGAAACTTGAAAAAAATTAAAAAGCAAAAAAAAGCAAAAGCTTGTATTCTTTTAGCTAATGAAGAGAAATTACTATAGAAGCCTGTAACCTGCTAATTCTGAAATGTTATAAAAAGTAATAGAAGGTACAGTCAATACTACCTAGGAACTAGAGATAGTAATTCCTTTGAAAAATTGACTTTTAGTGCAATACCGTGTTTTGGTATTTTCTAGTTATTAACTATCATGAATATTTCACATTATGGATTTTCCACCTTTTTTTACTAAACAGTAATTTCTATCCAAAAGCAGCCTGATGCAAATCAAGAATTTAAACAAAGAAAATTTAGGAAGCATTACATTTAATTTGTCTTTTTTGCAATATAATGTTAATGTCAATATAATTATGAAGATAATGGGTTTTTATAATTGCTTAGACCTGTATTTGCTTTCATTCCCTAATTAAAATAAACCTAATTTATTATAAAGGTTACAGTTAGTTTCAAATCAGCAAATAATGAGAATTAACCCTTTTCTAAGAAAAAAAACAAATATGAGACTAAAATTGGCTAAAGTCTGAGGAAATGACCTCAAAATGAGATTACTTACTTGAGAGTTGTTCAGTTATTTTAGTTCTCTGTATTTAAGTATATAGATTTGCAGTCCTTGTAGCTATGACAAAATATATGTAAATTGATCAGAGATGACCCAGATGTGTAGCTAGTCTAATGCAGAGGTTTGTTAGGGGCAAAGTCCTCTGCTGATGTGAGCAGGGCAGCGGAGATTCCCCACTCCAGTGTGCCTTGCTGGCATAGGCGAACAGAGGTCCCTGTGCCGCCAGGCACAGTGAGGTGGCCACACAAGCTAACCAGCTCTGTTGGGTGCTCAGTAATATGGGGCTTTTGCTTCCCTCTTGGATTCGTTCCCAGAGAGACCTAATTTGCTGCTCTGCCCCTCTGGGAAGAGATGGGGAACTCTCATCACTACCACTGCTTTTGGAGAGGCATGTGCTATGGTGTAAAAATGAAAGCCTGTATCACAGGGTGTTAGAGCTCAGATTTGGTTGGTCTAGTCTGGGTCAACACAATTCCTAACTGTGGTTTAAAAAGCAGACTGAGCTCTTCTAAGTGGATCAGATGGGTGACAGGCTATAATGGTGACTGTCCGCTTGGCTGCTGCTTCATTAGTTCCATAAATTTTTGTTAAATGTGTTTTTTTGTTGTGTTTTTTTTTTTTTTTTTTTTTTTTTTTTTTGTGTAGTTAAATGTGAAGATGAGACTGGTCAGCTGGGATTTAAAGACATGGTAGAATATAAGTTTGTATGTATAGGTGCTTTTTTTGGGTACGTGGTCACTTAATACTAGCATATGTTAGACAGCTGGATTATATAGTGTAGTTTTGAGTTTTAAATTTGTGAACCTAAAATGTGTGTGCTAACACCCTGAGTCATCTAATACTTAATCATCCTTCAAGCACATCCATAGACTACTCTGCAAAGCATGGTCAGTGGCTAACACATTAATCAATATCCCTGCAGTATGTTGACTTTAGTTTAAGCCACAGCTTTTGCAAAAGATGACAGCAAGGGGAAAGAAGGATCTAAAAAAATCTGTAGTGTTGATATTTCAGAAAAGGAATCCTACCTTGTGTTACTTTTCTGACTAACAGAAACCCTGTTTGAGTCACTGCAACTGGTTGTTGTGAAGACTACAATTTAGAGAAATTATGGAAATAAAGCAACTCGTCCTGGCAAATTATTTTGTGTGTCACAAAAATAATTTGGCTGAACTAATTAGCTTGATTTAGATTTCAGGTGCTTTGGGCCATGTAAGTAATACACATTTGGCTTGAATAGAAGATACTGGAAAAGATAAACTGGTCAGTCTTTACTAGCATAACAAGTGATGATCAAATTAAAGATGATGTCTTAAGGTTCCTCTGTTTTTCCTCTGTGTGCATATTTAGCACACCAGATGGTCAAAGCAGTCATAATAAACTGGTGGGAATATTTAATTAAATGTGTTCCCAGGACATTAAATGTATGGTATTATTCTTTGTCTGATGATCAGAGTAAATATTTTGTAATAAGGGAGTCCTTGTAGAATATTACTGGTAGTACATGAAAATCACATTTGGGAAGAGAAATGTGTTCAAAGCAGAACTTGCTTCACAAAATTAAGACATCTCAAATGTCAGTTCCTTTTATACCATCAATTGACTATTAGTTGTTACTACCCAATTATTACAAATAGCATGAGAAATAGTTTTAAAATTCATCGTCATAGAATGGTATGATTCTAAGTTAAAGTCTGTAGCCTTTTAATAGGCAATAGTCACATTTTTCCTGAGTACTGAAGGGCTCAGATGCAACACTGAAAAGCACAGTTAAGAACAGCATCTCTGTTAAAGCAGTGATGGTTGCCTGTTTGCTCTTGTTGGGAGTTAATTCTGTGAAATCTCAGAGGACTGAAAACACCTTTTCATAGTCTGAAAATCCCTCCATGCCCAAGTATGCAAATGTCCACTAGCCCAGCAGTGATACTCCTCTGTCAATATCCTAATTACCTTTTCACCCTAACAAGTTTTACAATATCATGACCTTTTTTACTGCCATAGAGCAACTTTTTATTTCCCTATGAAAGTGAGACTAGTAGAACAAAAACAAGGATAAACTTTGCCTATTAGAACAGGCTGGTTAATAACTGGAGGGGGGGAGATCAGCTAGAAATCTGAAATGCATAAAATTTAGTGGGCAACTGAACTGCGAAGAAAATTACCTGAGTGCATCTATCTTGAAACTGGGTAGGTCATGCTCTCTAGCCAGGGTTTTCTTTTGAAGAGTCCTCTAACCATATAGGCAGAGAACATCATTATCTACCTGTAAGAAGGCCAAGAACTTAATTCTGAAGGACACTTAATTTTATGGGGGCATTAAAAGTAAGTAATCTTTTCTCTGAACCACTCCTGACAGAATTAGTATGTGGTTTTGAAAGAGCAATGGGACTTTAGTCTGCCCTGTTTGGTTGGAGTGGATTTTGTTAGGACTGTGTCAAACTGCACATAGCCAAAGTGATTGTTAAGAAAGCTTTTGTGCTAGCATTGGCTAAACTGACCTACTGCAGAGATAAAATCATATGTGGTAGAATCTGATTAACGGAAAACTGGGAACTAGCAAATCCCTCCAGAAAGCAGAAGACTCTAAGTATTGTTGGTAGAAGTCCCCTTTTGCAAATTAGCAGTGGAAAAATTGTTTTAGCTATTACTGCATAGGAATAAACAAACAAGTTGAAAACTAACAGCAAACCCCCAGTGTTATAGAGCTCCTTTATTTCCTTAGAGACCCTCCCTGTCTCAAAGCTTTCAGATGCATCTAAATTCACAGATGAACATTCTCAGCACCAGGGACGATGTGAGAGTGATTTGTTTCTACAGTTACTGTTAGGTCCAGGATCTCCACTGACATCCGTAGTCACTAAAGTACTATATGAATTTGCATTTGTAGCTAATTTTAATAGTTGTTTTAGAGTTAAATCTCAAGGGTAAAAAGCTATAGAAGTGTTCTGATTTATTTTACAATTAAATAAAGGGGGGGTTGTGTTTTTGGTTTTTTTTTTAATGCCTTTTGAACCACAGACTGTCAAACCCCACTTAAGCAGTCAAGCCCAAAATGGCAGATGCCTTTTCCAGAGGTTCGAATGGAAGAAGAGTGTCCTAAATGTACATACATTTGGTTAAAACTGTAAATATTTACTACATAAATATGGTACCTGGTCATTAAAAAAAAATAGAGGAAGGAGGCAGTGCAATTTTATGTATTTTATTTTTTAACAACAGGGAAAGGGTTTGAGGAAAGAGGAATCAAACTGGGATTCATCGAAAATTGCCTCCTTCATTTCAGTTTTTATAGAGATCATTAGTCCCATCTTCTGCTGCATTGATGCACTTTCACTGCCCCCTCTTCTGAGCTTTGCCAGCTGATACCAGCTAAAGCTGTCTGATGTAATTCTCACTTGCCTTGTGCTGTAACCTTTAACTGTGTGTTTCTCCCTATTTAAGTCTGAGGAGTAGAAGATAATTCCCGCCGTTAGAAATAGATCGTGAGCTTTGATTTGGAGTCAGTAGCTGAAGAAGAGGGGAGAAGAAGGATGGCAATGACAAGGCTTGGACTGCTTTGCCACAGGCTTCCTGTGCCACTGAGCAAGTCATTTATCTCCTTGTACATGTTTCGCAGGGATAATAGTTTTTCCTTAGCTTTTTGCACTGTTGTTAGGCTAAAGACTTTGAAGAAATCAGGTCCCATAGCTAGAGGCTTTAAAAGCACTTTGGATGGATAAAACAAGTTGCTGAAAGCAGCCATCAAGGTGCTACTGTAAACTGTACTGAAGTCATAGTGGTGGCCTGGCATCCTCCTGGTATTCACATTGTGCATCTCCCTTTCCTAGCCTGACTAACACAAAAAATTTCTCCTACGTAGCTCACACACATGAACAAAAATGGAAGTACGTGTCAGGCAACTTCCCAAAACATTAGATACACAATTATGCTTAATGTTCTTTCAGCCAGTGCTGACATAGAAAATGGTAACACTGGATATCTCCAGTTCTCTCTTGATTAGAGTTGCAGCTCCCTTAAACCATTAGACCTAAGTAGTAAATTGCTTCCACAATATCCAGTTAAGATAAGAAATCTCTTAGTCATGATTTTGACCTACCAGTTTCAGGCCCAGCAAGTAACTAGAAGAATTGAGTATGTCTGAGTCAGCTGAGACCATTTTACTGAATCACTCGGACATTTCCCAAATGTTTCTTCATAGGTAGCTGCATACACATGCAGATCATGTACCTACTTTCAGTCAGATTGCTCATGTGTTGTTAACTGAAGCAAAATCTGGTATGGTGGGGGCAGAGGATGTAACTAATACAAAGAGTGACCTAACTGCCAAGGCTCTGGGTGTGTGGCACAGTTGTCCTGAAGTAAGTGTACTCATCACTCTCCCAGAGTGTACCCCAGTGCTCTGACATTGCATGGTGGTTGCCATTTAAGAAAATTTGCTAGGGATTTATACCCTTTTTCACCAACAATAATAGAACTTTGTTCCCCCTTCAAAATTAATTTTTTCCTTTTCTTGGGAGTCAAGGTTCTCAGCATCAGTGGTAACATTTTTGCTTTTCCTAAAAAAACAAAAATAGTACATAAGTCTGATGGCTAGGGGCCCAGTAATGGAGCCTTTATATGGATTTTGCATTCTTTTGTGGCTCCCAAGTATCATGCTAGGCCATGAGAAATTGGACTTTAAAGTTGGGATGCTTCTTGCATTTCAAAAGAAAGCCTCTCTAACATAGTGCTCATGTTTTGCATAAATTTCTTTGAATAATGGTTCCGAGCAATTATAAGCTGATACGACACAGTACAGAGGCAATAATAGAAGAATTATATAAATGTAGGTTGGGATTCCATTTTAGCACTTTTACACTAAGATATCCCAGAGAATGTTGGTGCTTTCCAGTGATGTAGGCCTTCAATTCCCTTCTTTACTAGAAAATTTAGGTTCAAAGACAAACTCTTAATGGACACCTTGTGGAACTTAAGTCACATTAGCTCACAGAGGCACTGTCCTCTGCTGCTGCACAGCCAGGATGCTTTCTGCAGAGCTCAAGCACTGGTAGGGCTGAGCCAGAAGCACAGAGACCCCTCTGCCCTGTTCTTAAGTGCCTTGGGAGACTGGGAAGAGGTGAGGTGATGTGCTTGTTTTGTCTGTTTTGGATATTACATGCTGCTTAATGACGAGAAAGGGCTCATGCCTTGTTAACCTACAAGAGCTGCTGGTGGTGTTAAAGCTGCGTGCTTAAGGACTGACTTCCTAGAGCCCATCCGGGAACCTGTGCTGTGACCTCTGTAGTGGGTGCTGTATCTCTTCTGGTGAGCACTCTTCTGCTTGCGGCAGGGCATTGCTCTGACCCACAAGGCTGTGAGCAAGGCAGCTGCTATTACAGTGTAAGGAGAGCACAACTCCAGAAACAAAAGGTTTGGAAAGAGTAACTCCACACTGCAGGCAGCACCCAGCTCTGGTCACTCTTGTATTAGATTTTATGTAATTAATTAAGATGGGTATGTTGATTACAAGCTTGCTGTACCTTGGCATAAAGAATGCCATCTCTCTTTGGTAGTTACAACAATGCCTGCTGGATGGTCAGGGCAGCTGTACGAACACCCGTTCTTCCCATCCATTCCTCCCTTACACAGGGAGCAGAGAAGCCCCAGGAAATACAGCTGAAACCAAATTAGATGGCAGCAAGGATGTCGGAAGAGAACAAATTGGGAAGTGTCTACTTTATGCCAAATCATTTTAAGGACAGCTTGAGAGGTGCAAAAAGTATGAAAATGACTGGGCAGAAAAGGTATATGGCAGAGCACTGAACTGAGTTATCACACAGCTTTGACCAAGAACACCACTGCACTTATAGGCTATCCTTACTAGTGAAAACATGTGGCCAGGAAAAACACTTCTCACACACCTCCCTTCTGTAGTCTCTGGGATGTTAACAGTACACAGCTCAAGAGGGGAGCTCTGTTAACATTTGTAGTAGTGAACAGTGTGACACAATGTTTCCATAGAAAAAATTCTGCTTGTGTTGATTGGGAAAAAGCCTATTTACTTGACTGCAAATAAATTTCACAATTTCACTTTTAGCTCTGTTATTGTACCAGGAACTCCCTTTGAAGTTGTTAATGCTCCAGGGAGATCTTGTTTTGTGTTATTTGAGTCTGATATACATTATAGTCAGATTTTGATCCTTTGTGACAACAGCATAAACTCAGAATAAATCCTGCTGGGGTCCTGGCCCATGGCCCTTCAATGGAGTAATTCCGTTGCAGGTGGCAGCAGCATCTGGTCTTTTATGTTTTTAATAGTGGCTGTGAGATCCTCAAAGGATGAGGAATTTTGTACAGCTCAAGTTCTTTTCTTTCAACTAAAGCCTGATAATGACGTTCTCACCCAGAGTTGAAAAAAAGAAGTGTAAGATACAGCAGTGCTCCGGGTCTGCAAACAGCTGCTCCATCACTGGGAGTCTGGGAGGGTCAGTGTTATCTGTGGGGATCTCAGCCCACAGGCAATACTCTCAAACTGAAATTTGCAGCTTAAGGTACCTTTGAGGAACTAACTTTAGTGCCCGTAGGCACTTTGACAATGTATTAATGGGGCCATAATACCAGCAGCATTAATCAGACCATAGGATGTAAAAGCGAATGATTCACAGAGAAACACTGTGTTCTCTCAGTCTGTCACTGTGGGAAGGCATTGGTAATACATGAGTGGGATTTGTGATATTTTTCAGTTCACATGCTTAGGGATTTCCTCTGCAGCCTCAGGAAGGGCTTTATTTCTCTGCAGGAGGAAGTGACAGGGGTCCATTGAAAGGAAAGGTAAGGTTTCACAGGTTACAGTGTGGGTGTGCAGAATGACTGGCCAAGGTTGAGGGACCCTGCTCAGGGCAGCAGGGTGACTGGCCTGCACAAGCTCATGCACTGAGACAGACCAGATCTCTTGTTGGATTTTAAGGGACTTCTGTTTTGTCTTTTGTTTTAAAGCAAGCTGGGGAAAGCCAGTGTTGATGGTTAAGAAAAGAGCTTATGTACAGGAGATCAGGGCTCTGTTCACAGCATTGCTGCAAATATTCATCCAAGGTCTGTGGCAGATGTTCAAGACTGGTGACCACCAGTGGAGTGGTTAAGCATTCCTGAATGCCTGAGATGACTAACCACACACTGTGTGCAATTCTCACCCCCACTTCCTCCTCCATTTCTTTCTCCTCTCCTTTTGTTTAAATTTAGTTGGTTAGCTTCCAGCCAAACACCAAGGAACAGGGGAGTGCATCATCCAGCACACTGAGGAAGAAGGCAGGGCCACAGCCCTGGCTCCTATAGCATCAACACAAAATACCTGGAGCAGAGTCTGTTTCCTTAATGGGACACATGCTCTGCCCTGCTACTCAGGCCTGTGATCAGCTTGGTCATTGGCCTAAATTAGGATTGATAATCTGAATTGCTTGCTGTTTAAAAAGGCAGCAAGAGAGGGGAAGAGTTTGACATGGTCCTACCAAGAAATAGTGTGAAAATTAATTGTAGCTTGGGAGGGAAAGGGACACCAGGGCTGTGATCCAGGAATGGAAAATGTGGGATGTGAGACAATGGAAATCTCCTTTTAAGACATATGTACTTTTGACTTGTTCCAGAAAAGGGGTAGCGAACAAGTGAAGATGGTTTCAGTCACTTTTTATGTTTTCTGGTTTTGTTCTAGGTCTGCTCCAACTCCTACTCAAGGTCCTACCAATGCTGGGGCTGCAGGGCCACCTCCTGCTACCAATGTGTCAAGCAACAAACGGCTGCAGCAGACACAAGCCCGGGTGGATGAGGTAAGTGGCTCTAGGTGACTTGTTGCTCACTCCAAGGGTGCTGACGTGATTTTTTTTTTTTCTTTAAGATGCTTTCCTCCCTAGTGATCCAGCAACTCCTGCTTGTCTGATGGCACTGGATCTAGGAAATCAGGTTTACCAAAGGAGGCAGACAGTACAAGATAGATTGAGTATGAACATGCTTGTACCAGTAACACTTCTGCAGAATAAATGTGGGCATTGGTGCCAATTCAGAAAGTCATCCCAAGCAGTCAGGTTAGGAGGAACTGTCATAGTGGAGCCAGGTCTTTTAATGTGTTCCTGCGTTCCTAAAGGCTAGATGCTAATCTCACAGGCTGTTTCACAGGGACAGACATCAGCCTCTTGTAAACAGATTTAAGGCACAAGAATTGTACATCTGAGGGCTATGTTCATTAGCCAGAGCTATCTCCAAAGAAAGGCACTCACACATAACAGCATCATCAACAAATCCCCACTCCTTTTGCTGGTCTTGGAGGACCACATGCCTGTTCCAGCATAGCTCCTTAAATTCTTGTAGCATGCAGACTACCCTGTCACCTCAGCTGGAATGCCAGTGTCCATCTAACTGCTGTGATAATGGGAATAAATGAGCATGCCACTGCTCATGAGTGTAGTCCCTGAGCATACCAGCAGTACAGTAGCAGCTGTAGCATCCTTGCATACCTGCTGTGCAGAGTTGTGTGCTGGTATTAAGTAGAGTTTTGCTAAACTCCTACACAAACTTAAGTAACTAATTGCTTAGTGTCCATGGGGAAGTGGCCAGGGCTTGTTTGTTTAATGCCAGTAAAAAAAATACACATTAGAAATTAGCTATTAACATGCCTCTATTTTCAAAAGCCCCAGGTATGCTTTAGAATAGTAGAGAAGACCTCACAGCATCCAATTCAAATGCTTTTCTTAAGATAAATTAAATACACCTGTCAAACTGAGCTTTGTCTTTTTGAGAACTTCTTTGCTGAAGATCTAAAACAGGGTCCTTCGGGCCTGCCTCCCTGTTGCTGATGCTCGGAGCTGATCACAAGAACATCTTCTGGCTGCAGAAATGTCTGCAGAAATTTCTAGGCCTGGTTTTCTCATTATCACTGATTTTCATATCATACTAACTTCATTGGCATTAGTGAAGTGTCTCTCAGTGGGGAAAGGAATATTGCATTTCAGCTTTTATTTTAGGTCAGACTAATGAAATAAACTTCTTGTCCTGAAGATATTACGTCATGATGTTGCTGTAATGTTTGTGTGAGCTACAACAAAAGTAATTGTCCCTAAAAGATGAAAAATAATTGGTAGTTATTGTCTAAAACGAGAGATGCAGGTCAGATATATAGGACTTTTCAAGCAGATGAATGGAGATGGCTCCAGTGAGGTTAGTGAACCTCTGCCTTTTTGTTTAAGGTACTCTGTATTCTGAGACTTTTCACTCAAGCCCATGCAAGTTTGTCTTCTTTTGAAGCATGATGGAGTAATTTTGGCAGAAACTCTTACCTAGTATCAGGGCATAGTCAGTAGCTCTTAGGTTTGAAGATTATGTGGGTGATATGTGGGTCCACATTATTTTTGCCTCCAGTTTGAGAAGGAGGCTGAGTGCTTTGAGTGGACAGCACATGGTCAGTAGATCCTTGTTTAATAGGGAAATCGCAGTGTAAGAACAGCCAAGAGAGAAAAACACCACTGGGCTTTCAGTACTGTGAGGTGACTACGGGTGAAACTGGTTTATAGCGCCTAAGGATCCGACCTGTTAAGCATTGCTTTGATCTTCCTACTAGCTATTTCCTGGTTGTTTTTCTTTCTTGTCTTGTGGGAAAGTAATCTGTAGGTGGCACCAAACACCACAGCACAGCACTATGCTCTTGGCTATTCTTCCAGTGCTGTACTGCATAGCACAACCAAACCTCAGCAACACGATCATAACTTTGCTTCAGAGAAAAATTTCGGTCTTAGTAAAATAACTGACATTTTTAATGTTGTTTCAATGCTGAGATAGTATTTCATCTGCCTACAGGAGAGATGGGGAGGGACTCTTTATCAGGGAGTGTTGTGAGAGGACAAGGGGTAACGGGTATAAACTGAAAGAGAGGAGATTTAGCCTGGACATTGGGAAGAAATTTTTCACTGTGAGGGTGGTGAAACACTGGAACAGGTTGCCCAGAGAAGCTGTGGATGCCCCATCCCTGGAGGTGTTCAAGACCAGGCTGGATGAGGCTTTGAGCAACCTGGGCTAGTGGAGGGTGTCCCTGCCCATGCCAGGGGGGTTGGAACTTGATGATCTTTGAGGTCCTTTCCAACCCAAAACATTCTATGATTCTATGATCTATGTCCACGTTGTGTTTTTCCTTCTGGTTTCTCTAGGCATCCTCAAGCTTATTTTCTAAGGCTCAGATCTTGTTTTAATCTAGACAAACATTTATTTATTTGATAAAAATGCAATCTCATCTGGACAAGTGTTCACTGCAGTCAGGTTAAATTCAATAAACCGTTTCGAGGAAAAAAATGAGAGAATCAGTAGAAAATGTTAGAGTATTTTGTTTCAGCATTACCAAATAGTTGAAAATTTTTACTACAAAATATTATGCCAAGACAAAATTTATCTAAATGCTAGCTGAGAAATTAAAACAAAACATTTAAAAAATTTGGTATGAAGTTAAATGCTTGGAAGGTTTTGTTTTGGAAAAGCAAGAAAATGTGGGTTGACCAAAACAATTTATTTTGTTTTAGCTTTGGTGGACAAGTAAAACAAACCTTTTGAGTCTTGAAGCAGCATGTAACCCTATGCCAGTTCTTTAAAAGATTCTTCCATTACCAGTTTCATCACACTGTATTTCAATAATATATTTAATACTAAGTTAAATTGTATGAAATACAAACAACATGGAATTCCTTGTTACAGAGTATGAGAAGTAACAGTCCAGCAACCATATTCACTGCTAGAATAACTGGACACAACTTTACTGATATACTGTCTAACGTTTACATTGGTGATGAATTTGCACAGGATTGCTCTTTAGAGTTATTGGCTTGCTAGAAGAGGATTTCTGTCTAACTTAATGTATAAAATGTATGCATGAATGGGTCTTACCTGTTGTGTACTGGCTGTGCACACTTTTTGCATTGAGGCTGTGCAATGAGGTGGCATGAGCTCCCTGCTAAACTTCAAGCTGAATTTTTCCAGGTAAAATTTTGTCCTTCACTTTCAAGCAGGACTTCAAATTATGGCTGGGGGCCATCTTGTCCAAGAAAGATCTGCAGAATGAGTAAATTCCTTGGTCAGGAAATGCATATGGTTCTCTTTAGTGGCCTTTATCTAGCCAATTTCTCTAGTTCAGGTAAGGAAATTACATTAAATGTACAAATAAAATAATGGCTTGATCTTAGTGATGACTGGACAAACGTCAATCAAATTGTAGTAGGAGTACTGGTATCCATTTTTTTGTATCTATAGTGAAGTAGCTCATTGTAGGCTAAAAGACATCAAAACTTTTAATGAAACTAATTACAGTATTTCATAATGTCCCATCATTTTTTGCCTTTAAGGGCATCTGAGCACAGTATAGCTATATTCATCTTGTTTTCACTGCATCTGTTTCCATAAGCACGGTTTTTGAGGCACTGTCCAGGTAACTGCCATCACATACCATAATGGCAAATGGCTGCTTTCAGTATGATATGTGATATTGCAGAGTGTGAACATACAGATGACTTTTGACTTTACTGTGTGTGGAATCTAAGGTGAGGCTGTACCTTTGCAGGTAGTAGACATCATGAGAATGAACGTGGACAAGGTGCTAGAAAGAGACCAGAAGCTATCAGAGCTTGACAACCGGGCAGATGCATTGCAAGCAGGTGCCTCACAGTTTGAAACCAGTGCAGCCAAACTGAAGAGAAAATACTGGTGGAAAAACTGCAAGGTAAGGAATGTAAATGCTTGTTGAGAATCAAGTCACAGCAGACATTACTTTTACTTGCATTTAAGGGGACTTTGCTTGCAGGATGGGATCTCTAAGTGGTCTATTACTTGTTAAGGCTCCAGGCTCCAGGATAATAAGTCAAGAAACTTTGATCTTTACCAGAACCTATCATTTTGATAATTTCTGCAGTATATAAAATGTAGATACAGATTTTGATGCTTCAGTAAGTGCCTGAGATAGGCATGGGAGAGCATTCCATGTTAATGTATGTCAGTTCCCTGTGTTAACCACAAAACCTGAATAGGTGTAGTGAATACTAGTAGTGGGAGAAAATAAGCCTTTTTCTTGTGAGAGATTACAAGCCTCTTGATCTTTCTTTAGGAATGGTAAACTACCAAAAAATACTTGGTTTCACAGACTGCTGAGAGAAGTGAGGAAATTACAGTCTCTTTTAAGGAGGGACAGATTAGGACAGAGCAGGACTTTAATCAACCTGCTCTCTCCTCTGCTGTCTTCAAAGTCTCATTCTTTCCCATGAGCAGAGAGAACCTCACTCTCCTTTGCTTTTTCAGACCTGCATAGCTGGCTCTGATGTATCTGTTCTTGTGGCAACATACTTCAACTTTGCACTGAGCTATTTCTGGGCTAACACACTGGGAACCATGCTGCTGGCACAGGCTACCTCTCTCAACACCACAAGTACACAAAACCAGCACTAATACCTGCTAGGCATTAGACATCTCCAGTTGTCTCTTCCCTGACTACAGGAACATGGTGAAAAGTGATCCAGTTACTCTGTTATAAAGTAGTACCTGGCCATGTGTGAATCCAGCCACTGAAATCACCTGTGGAGTTGTTTTACTTCAGAAATTTACCTTTTCTTTACTGCTGGAAATGGACAAGGTTGGTCACTGCATCTTAGCTGATGGGCAAGAATTTTCTAGCTTTGACAAGAGGCTATGTCTATTGCTGGTGGTCAGCTATTCCTAAAATTGCCACTAAATTTTGTGCCTTAATAAGTCTGTTGCAGTGAGTTTTTGCAAGAAATGAGCCACTAAGGAAAAGCAAAAAACCTGAGGGATAATGCCTTTCATGTGAAAACCTGACTTTATCTTTTTTTTTCTCTCATAACTTTCTTCTTATAGATGATGATCATCCTTGGTGTAGTATGCGCAGTCATTCTCATTATAATTATAAGTGAGTAATTCATTTTCTCTTTCATTTATGATCTCAATAGCTCTGTGACTTATGAAGTGCTGATGTATTAAAAAATGGATATAAAATATTTCAACTGATTAATTTGTGAAATTCACCTTCTAGTGTCATGCTGTTATAGTGAGAATTACTGCAAACTCTCTGGACACATGTATAGGTAGAATTTGTTGACATTTAATGTATTTTACATGAGCATGTTACATAACTTTCCCTAAGATTAAAGACTCTCCCTTTTCACGTTTATATACATTTTTATGCAGTGTCAGATATCTTCCTTTCATTACAACCAGTGCCACAGTCCTGGTGTTTCCTAGTGAGAGTAGTAATGCTTGAATTACCTTATGCCTATAAAAAGAGGGTGAAGGCCTACAGGCAAATGGACATCTGATGATTTTTTTTTAAAGCATGTAGGTGTTTAGTTCCCACCAAATCATCTGTAATTTGAGAATGCTGGTGCTTCTGAAAATCCCTTTGCATCCTGAATACCTAAATATTATTAAAAGATGGCCCAAAGTCTTACTGATTTATTGTCTCCACACATTTGTTATAGGAACGATAGCACATGAATGAATAATAAGAGTCGTGCTGGTTGGGAGCCAGGGATCTTGTAATGACAGGAACTGAACATTTTATTTATGTAACCTCTGTGTTAGCAACAGCCATTATGTGACATAACTGTAATATGGCATTAACTCATAAAAGGGAGATTTCTTGAGTTAGACAACCTAGCTAGTAACCCAGAAGAGATTCACCAGGAGGCTAGACTATGGATGTGAATTAATTCCTAGCTCTCAAATTACATGCCTTGTATTCAGCATGTTTCCATTTTCCTCTGTTGCTTCTGTAAAGGGGGCTTATAGAATCATCTGTAAACATGACTAAATGGATTGAGATACATGTGGCAGTTTATTAGTCTTACAAATGCTGGCACCAGAGTGACCCAGAATAATTCTAGGGTTTCGTAACACTGATACAGCAAGAATGGGAAATGGCTAGATATTAATTAACTATATTAACTGGGTACTCGAGGCAACTGGCTTCAAGGGAAAGACGGGCCTTTGTTCTGCAGTGTAGTGTAGCAACCTGAGAAGACAGATGTGCAGCCATTGAACTGATTGCTGGGTATATATGCATCACCAGCCATTATGTGTATCTTAACAAGAAAGTAAAAAGCAGACAAGATAGATGGCTCATAATTTCTCCTCGCAAGTTAAGGCTGAAATTATACATAAGTAAAAACCTTTTTTTCCCCTCCTAGTTTTAAATGTTGGATGCCTGTCCTGGTAAATTTAGAAACAGAAATAGCAGGTTTGACATGGCTAGGTTGGGTTTAGTGTATTTAAGCACAAACTTCAGTGTCACATCATCAAACCCAGGTCATGGCTTACCATAGTAAGATCTAGTGCAAGTTTAGTGAGATTTAAATGTATTTAAGCTCTGAATTTAAAATTATTTTTTCAGCCTATTTTGTCCTTCTGTAATAGTGCCTAAAGGTTGCAGCTTCTAGGAAGGACCCTGTGTATTGAACTCAATGATGTATTTATTTACAGTAGCTCCCAAGTATATGTTTAAATCCTGTTGATATCAAGTGTCCAAGTGCTGTCACAGACAATGCCTGCATGGCTTCTCCAGTCACTGATTTGAAATGGGAACAAGATCATACCCTGCATGCAGGGCTGGCTATAGGTGCAAATAAACTGGGTAGTTCCTCACAGCAACAAGCTACTGTGGGTACCATGGAATACCATGTTGTATTTCATGGGTGGTGAAATGGCTCAAGCCAGGCTTCCTACCATCCTGGCAGTGGGGCCCTGGAAAAGCAAGCTGGGTCCCTGCTGAAGGAAGACTTACAACATGTGAGACTGATGGTGATGCTGTAACTGGGGATGGTGGCTAACATCACCATCAGTCCTTGCCCTTTCTATCTTTTGAGCCACAGCCTTCCCTCCTTTCCCCCTCCAAACTCCTTTTGACACAGGAGGAGCATTTCCATTGTAGCATGTAAGACATGTCATACCCTTTCAGTAAAGATGTGCTAAATGTGTTTGCCATCCTCTGACAGCACACACTTCTGTGAGATAAAGCACAACAGTAACTCTGTAATAACTGTTGGTTTATGCCTTTTTTCCCCCCTTCTGCTTCCTTTCCTAGTTTATTTCTCCACTTGAAAAAGTGAAGAAGGAAGACTTGGCACAGCCTTGTTCGTATCAACCAACGATATCAGTGTTCCTTTGTTGAACTCCGCTTTTTAATTCCCGGTGTCTTGGGATTTTTGCTTGTAATAACCCATAAGCATTCAGCGTGGTGTGTTTTGGAATTCTGTTGTTTCCACAAGAAACTGTACCAGCTAAATACTGCCAAGTAGTTCCATACACTGTCTTATCACTGTGTCTTAAAATGTGTATGCACTGACCTTCAGAAACTGTAGTATAATGAAAAGCATCCTAAACATCTCAGAATCAGAGAATGAAGCTACGGGGAAGCCCCTGCCTAAAGGGACACTGCCAGGTGGATTGGACCGAAACCTAAGGTTGCAGCAAACATTAGGGCCAAAAATGCTCAATCTGAGCATCTTAAGTTGGATGGCAAAAATCCACTGTCAGATGTAACATTTTGAGATAGTATCTGCTACTCCCATTGAAGAGAGCGGTACTTACAAATATTCATGTAAGGCATCTTATTTCACCTTAGCCAATGAAACACAGATTTTTTGAGATTAGTTGTGGTATCCAAGTCTAAAAGCATTGCCTGCAGAAAAATAAATAGGACTGGATTGTTATCTTTTATGGATTTAATTTTTTCCTTATGGGGCGTTCTGTATAAACAGGGTGGCTTCAATACGAAAGTCAGAAGGAAAACTGTATGACAACCAAAAAAACATTAGCTAGCACAATCTTGAAAAAGACAAGTGAAATGCCAAAATGGTAATACAAGCATAATAAATGATCAAGATACAAACTCTTGGTGAAAACTCAAGACACTGTTTGTCAGACTTCATTGGACTCTCTCGAATGACAATCCCCAATACTTACAGCCCTAACTTAAAGCACATGAACAACTTTGGTGATGTCTGTGGCTTCCCAGCACAGTTGTAGGAGGCTACCTCTGCACCATTTTGCAGATTGGTCCCCACTGTGAGGACCATTCAAAAATTAGGAAGAAGAAGGTATGGGTAAATAGAGGGAATAGTGGGGAGAGGCCAAGAAAGGGAAGGGTGCCTAACAAAGCTTTCCTGGAAAAGAGGAAGGCAGAGAAACTCTGTTCCAAAGTGGTGGTTTTAATAGGCTTTTAAAAAATTTGTGTGTGTATTTATATAGTTCATANCTAAGAAGAATTAATAGAATTAAAAAAAATTGTTGGGGTTTTTTGTCCACAATTTAATTAGGGCATAGAAATTGTGATAATAGGAGTGTAAATATTGCCACCATGGAGCATCTCTCTTGATATGGTCTTAGATTAAAAAAACAGAGACCCAGACCAGTTTGTTTCAGTGGATGTACATACAAATTGTGCTTAAGTAGAATTTTGCAGAGAGAATAAGCAATGATCAGTTGAAATTGCTCCAGTTAGCTTTGTTTCCCCTAAATATTTATTACTTCCTATTCACATGTACTGTTTCATATCATTAAGTAGTAGGTGGCCACAGTCTTAATGAAACTTAACTTTCAAAGTTACTAACGTGCTACTGGACACCCTGGTATGCTGTGTTCACATCAGTCCTTCAGCTGAGTGAATCTATAAACAATTCTAAAATCCTCATGGGCCAGACATAAAAATCTGTTGTCATTAAGGGCCTGACTGCATGAGGTGCCACAACTGAATGCTGTGTATCATTGAGCCTTTGCTGGAAAAGGAATAAGCTGTCCAACTTCAGGACCCTTTTGGAACTACTAACATATTTGGATAGCTGATATGAAAGAACTGCCTCCTAAGAGTGAGACCCTGTGACCCATACCCACATTGAGCATGGCTCGATCACAGGGCTTCTCTATGGGAATGCTGAAAGGACTCAAGAGATGAAGGTACCTTTCACTGGAGACAGTACAATCAGTAAGGCTATATGCTGATACGTATCATTAATGTAGACAGTTCCTTCTCCTGTGAGAGTCTGAACTGACTACTTAGCTGATATGGCAGCAAATACACATCAAAGAGTTTGAATCCTTTAGCTACAAAGATGGAAACTTTCCAAATGAAACTGCTATAAGGATGCAAAGCTTACATCCTCCTAGCTAACATATCTCAAACAAGTTAATAATAAAAGTGGGCAACTTAGGGGAGAGCACAGAAGATAAACTGCTGGTTCTGGAATGTGTACTCATTCTCCCTCAAAACAGTAACTAATGGGGATCACTGCTAAATGTTGGTGAGAATTTGCAAGGAAGAATTTAGTCAAGAAACCTAGCCTTTGATGGGTTGTACAATGTTTGTGAAG
>VZTO01010404.1:1181-37241 GCA_013400615.1 Syrrhaptes paradoxus | reverse complement strand
AATGTTGGTGAGAATTTGCAAGGAAGAATTTAGTCATGAAACCTAGGCTTTGATGGGTTGTACAATGTTTGTGAAGTGACAATTTCCTCCTGTGTGCTAATGAAATATGCTAATTTAATGTGTTTAACTCTTTTAAGTTATTTACATATAGTGTGCTTGTGAATGCTCAATGTTTGCTACTTGTGCTGTGCTGGTTGGTTGCAGTCAGTAAGACAAGCCAAGTAACATTTCTAATTCAGCCCAGGAAGCGTGAACAAGTACATCCTTCTCTGATGTACAGACCCAAAGTCAAACTTCTCCTGCAGAGGGTTAATTCTTCTGCAAGGAGACTATATTAATATAACACTGTTCAGGGTCATAGATTGTGCAACACTATCACCTATACGTAGACTGGTACAGAGGACAATCTATATAAACACAGCTGGAGATCTTATTTGTGTTGAAGCGAGGATTGATTGCTTTCCATTCCCTGCCTCTACATTTAAAATGTCCATGCAGTTACAACTGCCTACTTGTAACAGTAAATTTCCCATGAAAAGGTTAAATCGTTCTTGTGTAGTCAGCACTGATTAGAATTTCTGTTACTGGGTAGAATTTCAACTAGGACTATTCCTCACCTCTAGGCTCGGGCTGGTAAAAAGGCACAAAGGGACTCCATTTTACCCACTCCCCAGCAAATCCTCAGGGGCCTGCAAGGCTGATTGCTTTCTGACTGCTGTCCTGGGGACTGAACTGAAGACTTCTCTGGCTGGAAGCAAGGACTGTGATAGCTTTAGTCAGTTAGACATTGTTTGAGACCTGCATATTCTGTCCTTATAATAAGTGCTTACTCTTCCTGTTTTCTACAGCTGTACAGCTAGGATGCCAGTATGATATTCCACTCAGAAACAGCACAGCTGAACTGGGTTGGTTAGGAGCTGGTCTGTCCTTGTACCACAGCTGCTGTTTGGCTTGCCAATGAGCGCGCATCAACTTCTGAGGCTGAAGAAGTGTTATCTGCATCCACTATCCACAGGCTAGTGAGGTTCTGCTTGGGCATTCCACCTTCCTTCTAATTTAGCTCACCTTCCAATAACATAAATGTGGCTTTAAACCTAAAAAAAAATGGTACACAGAACTTGCAGGAGCAAGTAGAGTGGAAGCCCAAACAAGGGACCCTTGACCTGATTTTCAGTTGACAACATTATGTAACAGCACAGTCAATCCAGCAGAGTCCAGCATAATCCGACATTATAAGAAGGAGGAAGGAAGAATCTAATAAAGATTCTGAATGTAACCTAGAGTCTGTAAGGCAAGAAGTGATTTAGAAATGTGTCACTTTGATTTTTAAAGCTGGTGCTTTATTTCTATTGGAACCTGCATGAGGTTGGCCCCTAGAACAGCTCAGGCAAGTGAAATACTTGGCTTTTTTCTTTTTAAATAGCGATGTGCAATAACTGTCTTAAACACTGACAATGATGGAAGAACAGGACATTATTAACTGTGCAAGGAATTAATCAGAACAGCCACAATCTGCGATGTTTTTTCTGGGTAGCAAGACCTTTTGAAATTCTCCTGTTTCTGTGCTTCATTTCTGTCACTGCTCCTCTGATGTGGCTTCAGATAACTTTAATTTCATGAAGAGCTGAGCTACTTCTTGTCTGAATACAATGGATTTTAGCTTAAGAGCAAGTTCATGACTTGACATCTGTGTTAGAGCATACCTGTAAAATGGTGATGTATCCTTCCCAGAAGTGCATCTACCATGGCAGACTCAAACTTCAGCAACTTTTAGAAGCTCAGCTGTTACTCAACTCTTTTTCATGCTTTTACGTGTGATTTCTCTATTCCACGGGAGGTTATCCACCTAGTGGGAGTATGTATACTACTATTTTTTAATGACAGCACCTTGATTGTGCATGTTAGTGCTAGACGTTAGCAAAGAAACTATCACTTGAGTGTGATCCAGGATTTAGATCTCAACCCTGCCTCTCCTGCCCTTTAAACAGGAAAAGGGCTAAACCAGTAGCTATATAAAGCACTGGGCTTGCTCCCAATGTACACAGTGAGTATTGGAGAAAAGCCTCAAAGAGACCAAAGTCTCTTTGATCTGGATTCATGTCCTGACCTGAACTTTAGACCCATAACAGATCACAACCTTTTGGGCCCCCTGTGTAGTCAGAAGAGTGGGATGCTCTTCCAGCCAGTTCTTCCTTTCACCTGATGTAGGTCCCTCTTGCTAGATGAGATACATTTGAGCATGTGTTTCTTCATGCAAGAGAAAGCACAAACACCCTCAAATTACATTTTTAAAAACAAAACAAAACAAAAAAAGCTGAAGAATGTAGTTCAAAAAAATTTAATTGTACCCAGAGAAATTATTAGCTGAAGATTTCTCAGATGGTGACATTATTTTCACACGGGATACTAGATTGGGATGTATGAAACAATCAAACCAGAACCGCACATTAATTGTTCTTTCTTCGTCTGGTCTCCTTCAGAAACACTTCTCTATTCCACTTCAAGAAAAGATTTTGTTTTCCTCTTCCTAATTTCCCTTCCTTATTTCACTGATGTATGTCTCCATTGATGTGCTCAGTAGCTTTTTTCTCCATTGAGAACCAGAAGACTGTCTGCCTGTAAGCACATGCATAAAAAGATCTCTGAACCACCCAAGGAGTTCACCTCTCTTCCTGATGCACTGACATTTAATAGCCACATCTTACAATAAAGCAGAAAAACTGTGGCAGTCTGGTTACATGCAATTTCGGTGGAGTAAACACTTGATTATTCAACAATGAGTCATTTCTGCAGTAACCTCATTCTGTCATGACTGTATCACATCTGCTAAATCTCCGAAGAAAAATCATAACCTGTTTAAAACGTGAATACAGCCTCGTGGTTCATACGTAACACTCAGCCAAAGAAGCCACGTGCTGTGAGTTTTCTCAAAGAGAAAATATCATAGAGAACAACAAAGATAATTATGAAAAAAGCTTCTCCATTCTTTAGCTCTTCTCACAGTGTTTGGCTTCTCCATTATTCTTCAAGTCTCTCTTCCTCCTCTTAGAAAGCTTTTGTGGTTTTGGACCGTAGTGTATTTGGAACATAGCATATTGGGGCTAGGGTTGTTCTGCTGCCCTCCGAGTTGGTTCCCTGCCTTCTGCCATATTGTTATTGTTGACCTCAATCAGAGTTGAGGCAGGCCTGAGTGGAGCAGAACCTCCTTCCCCTATGGCCCTGCTGTCCTTAAACCAGCCTCCACTGACGGGTTGAGAACGCTGGTAGCAAAATATGTCTCCTGGATCAGAATTTGGTTCAAAATGATGTGATACAAAATAAGGCTCCTGACTACTAGACAACAGCATTTTTGCTACACTACTTCAGTCATAAGATTGGAATTTTAATTAAATGTATTTAACATTTCTTGTAACAGTGGTTTCATCAGTTTTGATGGAAAGGAGAGGAAACAGAAAATAAGGATAGTGTGATAATGACAAGATAATAAATTGGAAATGGTTTAAGTGAAATACAGCCAACATTCAGTAAACTCCTTTTTATAAGCGCCTTTCATATGTTAAAACTAAGCAGTGTTAGTCTATTGAAGTGCATAGGGACAATTACTGAAAATGAACTATGACAAATGGTAGCTGAATTTACTTCCTCTCACTTTTTTTCTTGAAAATGCAGGAGATACATGCAGGAAGGATGATCTAGTATTTTTTGCAGAGAAAGCCATTTGGTGTATACTTTCCAAAGACACGCTGCTGTTGTCAGCTGCAGAAGTGGTCGAGGACTTGAGTCAAATAAGGGCTCCAGAGTGCTTGGTGCATAAAGATACGGACTGAATGCTCACTTTGCTGTATAGCACTTCGGTCTGCCAGTAATGAAATCTTTTTGACACAGCATGATTATTTTGCTTACCCTTGTTCCACTCTAGTATCTATGCTTGTCCACCAATAAATGGTCTAAGGAGAGGATGGACAATCACTTTGCTGAATCCTTTACATTCCTGTCTTTTATATATGAACATGTGGTGGGGGCCCAAGCTTTTCTAATGCAAAGAGTTTAAAAGAATTAAGAGGTCTCAATATTTTAATCTATCTTTTGAAATCAGTTTCTCTCCCTGATAAGCTGAAGGTTTGTTTAAAGTAAGAGTAAATAATGGCAGCTGCTGTTGTTTTCTTTGTAAGATTGATGTTTGATGTAGCGCATATAATGGAGCCACAAATTCACAGATACACAATGCATAATTGTTTTCAGAAGTTCAGCTATTAATATTTATAGTATTGATCTGAAAGGTTGCAACAATTTCTTCATTAATCATGGGGGTGTTGAATGGACCTCAAAATTCAGTGGTCAGCATGGCTACCATGCCACTAGCAAACTACAGTGTGCTAAATACACTGTAGTGTATTTTGTAAGGCAAGTTCAGCCTTTCATGAAACATAAAGGGACAAAAGATCCTGAATAAAAGTAGAAATGTATAGTAAAGGCCATGAGTATGCAGTTTAACCATTACTTTTTAAAGTATTATTTCTCTATTATTTAAGTGATTAGCAGCTATACAAACAGTTGAATAATTAGCTTCCAAAGCCTATTTATTGATTAAAGAATATTCATTCTCATTAGAAATGCTAAATTCAATCTATGTTTCATTTCCTTTTTCCCTAGCTTGGAAATAAAATAAAATGCTAATGTAGCTAAGACACACTCACAGGTTTGCACAATAAAATGTTACTGACAGCCCACTACTTGTTATGAAAAACATAATTACTTTGTCTTGTAAATGAAAAGTCCTCCCTCCCCCGGCCCCGTATGTGATAAAATATTAGTCACATTATGTATATCAGCACCACTGAAAGATTAGAAATTAGTTCCTCCTACTCAAGAGTGGGGCTTAAAAACATCCTTTGTCTGTTGCAAAAAATACATTTTTGAGGGGGAAACACGAAGTGTTGTAGAGGTTAAAATTTTATTTGACAGCTCCTATTCTTTTTTCCTCCCCCTTTCCGAAAGAAGTGCTTATATACGTAGACAAGCATTTGCCATTTGGGTGATACGTTCTCTTTCCAAGTATGAATGAGGTGAAACATAGCCAGTATCTACTGTGAGCAACCTTTAGTTTGTTTTGCAGCATAAAAAGTTCTCTTAGTGGTAGTGTATGAACTCTTATTGCCAATTTGTTTTAGTCATTGCAGGAAATGAGTTTGTAGACAGCTAATTAGTATTTTCCTTAAGGACTTATGCTTGAGTCTTAACACAGAAAAGCAGCCTCTGGAGGTGCTATCGAATCAATTCAGCACTGTAGACTTTAAATGGACAGATGGTTGAGTATTTCACACTTTGGCCCAAAGGGAAAAAACAAAGCATGCCCCATTCTGGAAGTGACTTCAACATTTGCTTAACCATATAGGAAATTCCCATTTTCTGTTTAAGACAACAGAAAAAACTCATTTGTCCTTACTAAATTCAAGCCTGATATGGAATCTGTGCCATGTTCTAATTCAGGAGAGGAAAAGCCTTTCCTTTGAATGATAGAAAAATTAGGTTGGAAAGGATCCCTGGGGTTTATCTAGTCCAATCTGCTGCTCAAAGCTGGGCCACCTTTGAGGCTGGATCAGGTTACACAGGGTTTGTCTTCAAGAGTTTTGAAAATCTCCCAAGGCTGGTGATTCCACAGCAAATTCTGCCATTGAATATATTCTTAGCCCTACCAAGGTTGTTCATAAGTCTATGTAATTTATGTTTTTTGCATTTTTGTTTGTGCACTGATCTGATTAGAGTCAAATTCACATCTAGTGGGAGTAAGTGTAACCCTAATTTTTCAAAGAACTTCCACTGACATCAAGAACTTTTCTTTCTTCCTTGTTTACGTTGGACTAAGCCAGATCTGATCACACTGAGGATATCAGTGCATTCTCTCCCCTCTGTGTATGTGAAGCCTGTTCCTGTGACACTGAAGCTGAGTGTAGGCATAGGATCGGATTCAGGACATCTGGTAAAGTCTAGTTCTGTACTGTCTGAGGTCAGTGACAAAACTTTGATTGGCTACTAAGTTTCTAGACTGGCACTAAAGAAAGAAGAGGATTTACTGAGATTACTATTTCTCCTCACAAGTCACCTTAGCAATGCCACCCCTCTTTCAAATGCTGCTGGAATGGCAATGTAAAACCAAAACCTTTCTTCCACCTCTTTCCTTTTAATCCTTCAACCTTTACTTCCTCTAATAGTAATAACCAGAAATGATTCTTCAGTTGCCCTTTTAAAAACTAAACTCCAGACCAAATCTTTGACTGCATCCTTTTGAAGGCCACACAGTAGTGTTAAGCTATGTAGTAATGCACTCAGAAAGGACCTGAAAGTCTGTGCTGAGAACAGCATCTCTCACCTCATAGACTCAGCTGTACTGAGCAAGAAATGACGATTTGTGCCTCTACAGAAAATATTCCATTTGCATCTTATTAGAGCTACCTGAGGAAAAAAAATAATGTTGTGGAGACCAGGAAATTTCTTAAAGTGCTTTACCTGGAGGTCAGTGGAATTCCATTTATAAATGATGAATGCATGCATTTTGATGGTAAAATTGTGATGACTTACGAAGTTTGATATTACTGTACTTTTCTGTGGACAGTGACTTTTTTTGAAGTGGTGAACACATTTTCCAAGAATATCATAGACATTTGTAACATGTATGTTTGTGCTAATAAATCTTGTTTTAAGAAGTTGCTTTTTGTATCATTTCTGTTCCCAATACACACAGATTAAGGACAGTTATGCAGCTTCATCTTTCATTCCCTCTCTGTGTTAAGTGCTACAGACTTCTGGAAATTAAGATTTTGTAATTCATACTGAGTTTTTATATATTCAGTCTAATAGAAAAGAAAAAAAAATTCTGTGGTTGGTATAAACAATAATGAATTCCATATGGACAGGAGAAAGGGAGACAGTGGTACAGTGGTTAAAGAATTGTGAAGAGGAGCAGATGGGAGAATGCACTTAGTGCATTTGACCTTATTCTTAATTTTCTTAATGGTAACATATGTTTTCCTTTTAATAGGGCATAGTTAACTCAGGGAACTCATTTCCATGATATACTGTTAGTTCACAAATTTGGTGTGTTTTGGACACATTATTTAAATGAAGAAAGAAGGATTCTCTTTGAGAATCTCTGTGAGAGGGGGACAGACTCTCTTGCAGGGTCATCTTCTGCCTTAACTTGAAACAGTTGATGCTGGCCACTAGAGTGATGGCTTAATGGGGCATGGTAACTGTTGCCATCATTATTCCTAATGAGTAATTAAGCTTTTAGAAGGGACAAGAATTGGAAGCTGCTTTTCTTCCCCTCCTAGTGACCACACCTACATTTTAAAATATATAAGCATCATGGTAACTCCTGGGTAGCTCCCCACCTTCATGCATATGGGGTGTTATTCTCATTCAACAGCTCTTCTAATTTTGTTGCAAATCAACTCAGGACAAAGGGCACAGTACTATCTCTCCCCACCTAAACACACCAAAACCAGGTAATGTCAAGATACCTTCCTGTATGACAGTGCTTTATTAGTAAAACTATAGGTTTTTCCTTGGTAACTCCTAGCATACCTGGCAATAAATTGGGGGTACTTTATACAGAGGAGATGGGAAAATGCAATCACTGATTTCATACAGTGTGTATTCTGGTCTATGTGAAATAACAAATAAGGACTGAGAGGGTGAATTAGGTTGACTGGTGCAGATGAATGTGATATTGAAGAACACAGGAAACTGATCAAAGCCACAATAAGGCCTATGTTAATAATTAAGAGAGCACAACGGGCTAATACACCATTAGCATTCTCATAGTCAGGTTGCATAGTTAGCTCATTTTTTTTAAACAAAATATTCCAATTCCTGACTTTCGAGCTTACAAAGAATTCTAGCAAATGACAAAACCAAGTGAAAATTAAATTATGTGTAACATAATGGAGATATTAAGGTGGATATGACAAAATCAGTAAGATTATATGAAAAATATAATGTATTTCTGTATGCTGTTCAGATAGCAGATTTGCCTAATTCGTGGAAGTTCAGGGAGCAAAAGGAAGGACTGCTTCTTAGGGGTTATATGGGTGAAGAGCTCTAGGACTTGCATATGCTTTGGAAAGTCAATAGGAGATAGTTCAAAGACAAAACAAACCTTGAAGTGATTGTCTGTATATGTTGCTTTGTGAGCTGAAGTATGTGGAGGTAAGTGAATGAATAAGATGCTTTTAAGTGTTCCTGATAGATCTAAAATGTCAAAAAATATCTCACATGACTAAAGATGGTCAAAACTGCAATCTGAGAAGAAAAGCAGGTAGTCTTGAGACTGCTAGAGTTCTATATGAGAGCAAGTGAGGTAGGGATGATGACTATTATAAAACCAAACCATCTTTTTTGCTTTCCTAGGTGTTTCAAATCTATGAGAACATAACCTTGTGACAACACCTGTGGTTCAGGCAGCTATCATCAAAAGCTCTTACTAGAATGTGGTAGACATATTAAAGACATTTTACTATGGGAATCTCCTAGTACCAAAAGTACTGACTTATTACACTTTTAAGGCAGCCTTTAGAATGATTCCACAGAAATAACAGCTTTGCCTTCTCCCTTAGCATCTGAACAGTCTAATTATAATATAACAGCTGTTAGCTGAACTGCTTTACAAAGGCAAGTAAGCCTGGCTTTTCTACCTTCTGTTGGCCATAATGCAGCTTTACTCTGTTGAATGTAGTCAGTGGGTTTGATAATTAAACTTCTAGTGCTTATCTAATAACTGTCAGGTTGTTCTTTTTACTAGAAGATCTACAATACAGCATCATGTTATTTACATATTCTCTGGGTTAGCCTAGAAAACACCTGCTCTGTAGTCCAGCTTCACCAGAGCCTGAAAAGTCTTCTCATTACTATACAGTGCATACCTCTGTGATATAATCTGTAGTAAACAATAACAACCATGCACTGAAAGAGCTGGATAGATCAAGGGTATTGCCAGCATAATACAGCCCTGCACCAGCCCAGGCTTTGTTAACCTTCCTTCCTAATGATCCAAAAAGCTTCAGAAGAGAGGAAAACAAAAATTCTCCTAGTCCCTGTCAAATGACCATCTCTGGGGAGCTGTAGGCAAAAGCAGTATCCTCAAGGCCTGTGTTTAATCTAGATTAAGAGCCAGCCCACNGGAACAGGTTGCCCAGGGAAGTTGTGGATGCCCCATCCCTGGAGGTGTTCAAGGCCAGGCTGGATGAGGCTTTGAGCAACCTGATCTAGTGGAGGGTGTTCCTGCCCGTGGCAGGGGGGTTGGAACGTGATGATCTTTAAGGCCTTTTCCAACCCAAACCATACTATGATTCTATGATTCTTCTGCAGCTGAGCCTAGAACTTGAAGCCCTATGGAGTGAGAAAGCCAAACAGGCTGTATGAGCAGCATTGCTGTGTTTTGGTCATGCTGTGCCCATTATGAGCTTCCTTATATAGACTTATCGGCTCTCATGTAGGATACTGAAGTGTCTTAGATGGAATTAAGACAATACTGTCTTACAGGTATCCCTGTGTCTGAATTTTATTAAAAAATGGTCTTTGGGCAGTTAGATCATTAATACATGATTAAGTGCAGTGTGAACACTTCTTCAGCCTTATGTAGCTGTACAACACATCATACTTAATGACGTATGTCTGAAAAAGAGAAGCAAAAAGACACATAATCATTAAAAGGGAGCCCTTCAGCATATAACCTGTCTGCTCCTATTTGACCCAGACTTGAGGGAGGAATCAAACCTCAACCCACCCAGAATAGCAGCTTCTATTTCTGATCGTTTTCTCTTCGCAGACCATAGCAGAATCTATGGGAGCTTCTGGTAGAGATTTGCAGAACTGCTTTCCTCTCCCATTGACAAGAATAGGCACATCACTAAGCATCTGCAATGCCAGAAAGCAGGCTGTCTTTTAAACTTTGTTTTCCTTTAAATAAATAAATATTTAAAAAGAAATCTTGTCTTGCTTTTAAAACTGCCTTAATAGAAGGGGGGGGAAAAAAAGCCACAACCTCCACCCTGTTTTCAGGTTTTAGCTAACTCGCAGCACAGCCGCCTGCCTGCTGCTGTGCCCTGAAGCGAGGCTGTGCTGGCCTGGGCAGCACTGGCTAGCCGAGCTGTGACCACCCCAGGGAATGTCATGCAGTAGGACCTCCCGGTGACAGCAGGGGCACTGTTGGTCACCACTTATTGTTCTAATTAATTTATTTCACAAATGATGCCAACAGAGACTTAACAGCATCAGACTCAATCTCAAATGCAAAACAAAATCGGTCATAATTTGTGTATACAGGATTAAACTGCATTGTCTGTCCCTTGGGTTAGCCATTCCACTGTTATCTGGCACTCATTTTAACAGTTTTTCAGATTTCTCTTTCATCTCCAGTAAATCAGTTACTTCAAGCCCAGGCTTCAAATTTCTCAAGCATTCTCAAATTTAACAGCATTTTTCTTTGTGGTTTTGGCATTGTCTCAGTCTCCCTCTCTCTTTCATTCCACCTGTTCTCTGTTTCATAGTGGTGAATGGAACTTGTTTAAAGGAGCTATTACTTCTCAAGTAATGAGAATGTTCCCCACTTCTTCTATGGAAAAAATAAGTGAGAAGATTTGTGTTTAGCAACAACGGGGTTTTGGCTCTGACTAAGCCATCAAGGTCTTGGTATTCTGATGCTTCCAGGGCTGCCTCCTACATACTGGTGTTCTCTGGTTTGCAGTTGCTCAGATTGACTGATTACATCGTCTCACCTGTCCATAATAAACTCTTTCAAGTCTTATTTTAAAATAAGTATATAATATAAATGCACCTAAAGGCTCCAAGTTTCTCATGTGTTTCAGGTCTTTCTTGTACTCTTGCAAGCACCAGAAAACACTGCATCAACGTGGAGAAGTACCTGTTGATCCCTTTGTAGAATATCTCTTGAGTCAGGAGCCAGTATGAAGCATGTTGCCTGCAGCTGTCTGTACAAAGGCTCCCTCTGTCATGTGCTGCACGGGAATGATCTCACCAGTTGAATAGAGCTACTGAACCAGTTACAGACGTAGCCTGACAGTCACAGAACAAACATGACTCATTTAAGAACATTCCCTACGTTCCCTTTTAATAACTGGTTTCACCAAAGTCAGTAAACTAGAACTGAAGGGAGAACAAAGAATTCTTCAGTCAGCTCTCCACAGGGCTCTCACACACCCCTTACTCCGCTGCACGAGCATGTTTAGAACAACTGTCCCTCCACAATTACATCTTCTCTGATGATGTCTGAGCTCTCACAGTGTAAGCACCTCTAACAGCAGATACTGACATGCCAATACTAACTATACAAATACTAGCAAATGAACAGTTCTGTGTCCTGGATTTAAAACAAAAAAACTTTAAAAATATAAAATGTTGGTGTGCTGAGGAGAGATCATCATCTTTGATGATGATAATAATTGGGTTGAGATGAGAACAGGGTTCTGCAAATAAGGAGATCTATGCCTAGATTGACCAAGCCATCAAAGCTTGGCTGTGTGACTTCACACCCAAGTGTCTTCAACTTCCACACTCAGTTTTCTTAACTTAAGAAATGAATTCCTGCTATGCCTTCGCTTCTCCACCTTGTGGTATATCAATAATCACTTTAGTAAAGCTCTAGGTAAACTTTGAAAATTTGATTTTTTTCTGTGAAATATTTTTGCTATTACAAAATCTAAACTCCCCTGATGCCAACAACAAATTTTGATTATATAAGTGGAACTGAGGCTTCACCTCAGATTAAGCTATTACAGAATGCAAACAGCAGCATAATTTTCTGAATGTGCAACACACTAATTCTCATACCAGGTCTTCTCCTATTGTTTCAATTTGATTGTAGAGGACTGATCCTACATAATTAACTCACAGTGGCATCCTAAGTTGGAAACAATGGAGTGCATCCACTTCACCAGTAATGGCTATGTCTAGATGGGTCCAGTGCAATTTTCAAGTGTATTTTGTTAATAGCCTCCCTATACAATTCATTGTACTGTACTCCACTACGTGGCTGGGGAAAGAGTTTGTTTAAACAGATTTGACTTCTGTAACTGATATTCACATTAACTCAGTGTGAAATACAAGATGCTCCATCTCGAGATTTGAGGCATGGCTACTTGTAATGGACTCGTGACACATTGTGGAGTGCTATGTCTCTGGTCTTGAGCACTGGGCTGTATTTCTGAGGGACCCGAATCCAAGCTCCAATGATCCAGTTTGCAATGAAATAATGTCTTTCAGGTAGTGACACAATATGCTTTGATCACATTTTAGAGCTTGAGATTTTGTCTCAGTAGACAGTGTATGACAAGAAAAGTCGATTCATTGGTAATTAGGTTCCAGTGAAGTATAAAATCCATCATTTTAAAAACTCTCCCTTTTTCAGTTTGCTTTCTGAAGTGCCTTAAAGAGCAGCACATGCATCCTTTCTGACTAGGCCCAAACACCTCAAATTTTGCTGGTGTTCAGACCTATCTTGTTCCTTCTAGAGGTAAAGGCAAGGAAAGGCATAGATTGGCCTAACTGATATGTAAATTCTTTGACTTGCAGGTATGGACAAACTGATGGCTTCATTTTAAAGTTATTCAGTTTTTAGTTTTGGTAAAGTTACTTAAATGCCACAGTAGGTAACTTACTATATACTATTGGCCGGGGCGGGGGGGGGGCAGAGAATTCTGTTGAAACTCAAATTTGCCTTCTGTGCTTCAAGAAGAAATGTGCACATGCCTTGGACTAAACCAGGTTAGAAGAGCAGAATGATAAAACTCAGCAACAAATTTTGTTTAACAGATGAGTAAACTAGCATAGCATTTAAATACAAACCACTAAGTTTAGTCAAAGCATGTTGCTTTTACCACTCCTCTTAATGTGAGCTAGATAACTCTTGCTAGTGAACCACAGATAGGACCATATGCAAACTAAATAAGTAAAGGTATAATGTCTTTCTAGTAGTCACATGAGCAGGAGAACACATAAGGAAACACTTCAGCAAACTTGTTAGAGACCACCGCTCAGGATACCAGCTGCAATGACTGCAGTAGAGATGAGTCTGCCCTAACCTGCTTTGTGCTAACCAGCTGGAGGAAAGCTGTAGCAGAACGGGCTAAATCCCTCAGCACTGAGCTCCTTGGGTGGGCTTTGTATCGACACTGAGCTCTGTGCCTATCACAGAGTTTCCACTATTTTAAAGCTGGCTTGAATATGCCTTCATAGGCTGCCCCTACAATGCAGATGTACCCTAAGGCTGCCCCAAGACACTGTTTTCCCTCCACTGTATTCATTTAAAAAGAATAAGAATGCTACTACTGCATGAGAGGAATCAGCCTCCCTAACCAAGCACTGCTTTCTTCAGTATTAAATGAATCCAGCAAAACCTACCAACATTATTAACAATAGCTGGTTAATAATGCACTGTGAAAGAACAGGGGTGGGTACACAAAATAATCATTGTAAATTACCCAGATCAATAAAAGGGCTGAAAGGCAGCTGGATGTGTTTTTCAGACCCACTAGAAAAAAATCCTGATGCTTACCCAGTTTTCTACCCAGATACGAAGGAAACCACGAGCCCTACAGCATTTTTATAATTGCCTACAGGAGGTGTATCTCATGGCTCCACTTTTTTGGCAAGGTAAGATTTATTTCAGTCTTTTTGTTTTGCCCTAACTACCCTTTTTTTTCTCAAATATATTTCCTTAGCTTTCCTGTAGCACAGTGTTTTAACATGACAGCAACCTTTCCTCTAATGAGCAACAATTAGCTAATACTACTTAGGATTACTAATTCCTGCTTCCCTTTTCTGCCCTTTAACCTTTATCCTTTAAGGAATATAAAGGTGTTCTTTTTTTTTCCTGTTGACTGAATTAAACTGATTGTTTAATTTCTTTTATTGTGTAGTTACACAACAGAAGCATTGAATTCCAAAGTTCTCCTACTGCTAAGGGAGTATCACGTTACAAGTGAATAGAATGTGAATCTCATGATAATGACTACTATATTTTAGTGTTTTTCTATGTAAACAAGGCTCATGTGATCACTTTGATTCAGTGTGTTTGCTTCCCATTCACCTGATAATCCTTAAAGTTATTGGCAGGTGCCTACAAATGTGACAGATAGGAAGACGTCCCAAGGATATTTCAGCTACATAATTTCCAATAAATTATATAACTGGGAAACCAGGTAGGTAAGGAAAGTCTCCCTAGAGCTGCACCGAGGAAAGGACTGTAGTTAAGCTCGTACCAATTAAACATCAGGTAATCCACAGATTTCTGTTTCAGTTACCACTGTCTTTAGAGCAATTTCCCAAAGCTATTTAAATCAAAGAGAGTTGTCCTAACAGAATTTGTATCAGTTCTTCACTCCTTGGTGCTGTGGATCAATGACAGGGTGCAAAGTGAGCTGTCCTTTCTGTTTTTATTTTATTAAAATTAAAAGAAAATAATTTCTGATTGCTTATCAGATTTTCCTAATTTATTTATGGACACAAACTGTGAAACTTCACTTACTGAAGTAAGTACTGGAAAACTAATTGAGGCAGAACAGTAATGGGAAACTCAATCTGAAAAATTAAGTGTTTTTAATTACGAGACACTCTTCAGAATTATACAGAAAGAGGCTCTTTCTCAATTAATATTTGCCTCTTCCTTCCCCACCGACTACTCCACTGATCTATAATTCGTATTCTTAGTAGAAGGAATGCCTGATCGTCTGGCCTAAGTTACGCCTCTGACTGCAACGAGAGCTGTAGGTGTGTTGTAGCAGATTCTAGCCTGTCTGCTACTTAGCATCCAATTTCTTACAACTTCTTGTTTCTGTTATAATCCATAAATGCTGTAATCTGCTTTTAAAAAATGAGAACAAATTAAGGAAGAAATGTTGCTCTAAATTCCTAGTAGCTAAGAGCAGCTGCATGACTCTGTGGCACAATGATTGGGAGCTTACCTGGGAACAAGAAGGAGTCCAGCTCCGATCCTGCACCAAGACCTAGTCCAAGATTTTACGTAATGACTGTTTAATAAAAATTGCATAAATGCTCATTGATGGGGAAGCCAGTACCCAAATCTTGTATCTCTGTCCTTAGTCTGTTTTTAAAGAAAGGTGTGTTTCTCACTCCATTTTTGTGGGAGACTGGTAACACTTCACTCCACTGAAGCAAGTCCAAAAGGAGATCATAAATGTGATGGATGCCAGTACACCAACTCTGCTCAGTAAATACAGAGTTTTAACCAATTTAAATGAATACCAGGAGCGTGTATAGGAATCAGTGGTTGCGGGGAGTCAAGGATTGGATACACTGTGTTACAGGCCCAGCACCAGGTTGTAGCCCTGGCTGCTTAGGTGTCTGTTGAGGAATACAGGTGTCTCAAAGACATCTGCTATGTGTGGCCACGTTTCATCCAGAAAGTAGTATGTCTCAGCTATCAAAAGCTGTGGAAATGTCAGTCTGCTGTCTCACTGCCTTTCAGAGAGCTTTCCCATGCCCTGTCCATCCTGTGCACGGACTCAGCAGTGTACTTTCTCACGAAGGGATCAGATTCAGTTGCTTAAAAAGCAGGAAGCTAACTCAGAAAGCTTTCTGACATTAACAAATTGAACGGGCTCACTGAGGGGCCAAGTAAGTAGCAGAGTGGGCAAAAGGAAGGGGCAAGACCACGTAACCATTAGTACATGGTTGCAAGGTGGTAGTGGTGGCAGGGATGGGGTGAAGAGCATCATTGCCCCCCTTTGATGAAAGCAAGATGTTAGATCAGCTCAGAAACCTTGTGAAACCTGTCTTTGGCATCTAAGTCTTGGTAGTTTTCAATGGTGAACCCCAAACTGATGTAGTCACTTCCTTTTAGAGCAGAATAAAGTGTATAAATCCAACACACTAGACAGGAATGAGGATGTACTTTTCTGTTTGCCAACTCTTACTAGCTCTCTTATGCGAGTCTAATGACATGCAAATTTAATTTTAAGTGTTTAACTCTGTAATTCCATGTACAATAGGTCTTGAACCCTTGGTCCAACCTGAAACGTGTTCTTCCATCTTGTTTTGTTTTGAGTTTTGTGCTCCTGCGGCCGTGATGTGGTCCAACCAAAAATATCTTTCATGGGATGTTTTCAATCAAATTGGTTTCCTAATCTGGCTGACAGTACAGTTGCACAACCTCTAATTTTTACCTCAGTGGAGGTAGAAGGACTGTTGCTTTTGGTGGATGTGTAAGGTCTTTAATCACCTTAGGTCAACTGTGAAATCACACACTAGCACTCTCTGAGTGATACAGGAATCTTAAAACACCTTTTCAGCACAGGGGATTAAATTTCAGGCTCTCTTCAGATTTCTGTGAGGCTGACTGCAGAAAATCGGTTGCTGATACACACTAACCAGCAGGATCCTGGACCTGGAGTGCTCAAAGCTGTATTTTGCTTCTGAAATCACATTAACAGACTTGGGGATCAGCATATGTAGTTACAGTGATGAGAAACACCCCTTCGATCTGTACCCTAGCCGTTTTAAAACAGGACAATTCAGGGCTCCTTGATGTGTCACTTTTCAAGATATTTGGAACTTAAAATTACACTGATGTTGCCAACAGAAATGGAATTTAATAAAAATAACTGGAAAATGGTAAGAATGGGGACAGAATAAAAAAACTACATTCCCCAGAACTCTTTTGGAAAGGCTTTCCAGCTGGGTACAGCCATACACCTTTGCAAAGCACTTCTGTTATGCAGCATTTTTCAGGAACTTGCTGCTTGAGTTGGAGTTCTTTATCATGTTTCTTATGTTCCTTTACATTTTAATCAAAGAGTTTTCAAGACTGTATGGATATTGCTATCTTTTTGCTTTTTATAGTTTTTTCCTACACTTTGTAATGCTTTTTAGAAAACCCTGTCCATGTATTCACTGGTAATGAGGAAAGTGGGTTTTTTCCTTCCCTCATCCTTTGTCTGTACAGACAGTAACAGTGACACCTTTTGCTCATTAGCAAAAAAGCCTTTCCGGATCTTTGCAAGAATCAATGACTGTCAGCATCACTGTAAATGATGAGTCATTAGACTTACAAAATGAAGAATTAGATGTGGGCTCCAGCTGCAAAATATTGATTTTTTTTTTTTTTTTTAACAATATATACAGTTCTATCAGCGCTGTGGAATAACCAATAGCAAGTAACTTCTGCAAGTGGACAAGTTGACCAGAAAGCATAATTACTTGAAAAAGATGAGTCCTATTTCTTTAACAGTAGCAAACCAAAGCAAGCAATCCTCAGGTAGTTTTTCAGGAAGTCTCAAATATTTTTTTCCACACTAAAATACTTTTTTTTTCTCCCCCAAGAAATGTTGATACTGTCAATATGCTGCTGCTTATCAGAACTCACTGAAATACCTTTGTTAAGCAAAAATTTCATTTCCCAAGTATGCTGGGAAAAGGCTCAGCATTTTGTGTGTGGGGGAAAAATTCTGATAATATTGGAAAGTGTGAGCAGGGGGAGTTTCATTAAAAAAAGCTTTTCTAAATAACTTCTTTTTGCAAGTAAAATCCTTGCAGAAAAAAAAAAAAGGAAAAAAAGAAAAAGGTTCTAGCTAGTCCTACCAATCAATCTTTTGTGATTTCAGAAAGATAGTATGCTGGAAAAAAAGCTAGGCAAAGAAGAGATTCAATAGCACATGGAAACTACATACTAGCAGTACAGTTTGAGTCATGCTAGTCAGGCAGTTAAAAGAAAAAGGCAAGGCCCAAACCTGCCTGCTTATGGATGGACCCTACTTAAGAAGGCCTGCTATTTTCCATGGTATTTCATACAGATTCATATTTGCCTTGCAAAACCAAATGATGGAGCCAGGTATAATTTAAAGCAGGACAGTGGCCCACCTCAACAACCAAAAGCCACTTTGGGTGAGTGCTAGTGTGAGATGTGGTGTGTTATATGATGAAACAGATCTATATAAAGGGTTTGCCTTATATATGAATGACTTGTTGTCACCATGCTCCAAGAGTTTCAGTTGTAAAAAAAAACCAAAACAAAACAAAGCTGGACCCCCCTCCCCCAACTGTTTTAATGCTTTTTGTTACAATCTTTGTGTTCTTTAAAACTTTTTGTGTATGCAAACAGAAACATATTTTACTCTTGCTTCTATTAAAACCCTTATGCTATAGCTACTTTTTAGGTAGAGTGACCTTAAAATCAAAACAATTTTGTCAGGTTGTGTTTTTCAGCTGTTTTGCTTTGTTTCTTAGCAGATGAGCCATTGAGTCAGTAGTATTCACTCCACTAGAAACCATGTGTCTGCCTTCTTATTTCATATTGGTGTTGCCTGGAATAACTTGTACTTATACATAACTGCGACTTTCAGAAAATTGGGACAATAGAAAAATTTGGACTGAACTGGTTCAAGATGCACATTCACATTTTGAGAAACACTGTTTTCCCTGGATTTTTTTTTTTGTAAACTACGTAGAAAGCTATAAGCACTAAAAGGTGGCAGGAACAGAACTTAAAAATGATTTCTGTAAGCTTGCCCAAAATAACTGGTTAGTGTCCCTTTAAAATAAGCAGAACTCAAGTAATGCCTCTGGTAGTTACTAGGATGGAAAAAGTACTGGCTATTTCTGGTGGTGGTGATTACTGTTCGCCTGCTAGAACTGGCATGTTCTGCTACGGTGACGAATGTGTCTCCTATTCTGTTTGTTCTGGAAATTCATTCACCTCTAGTGCAGTGCCACATCTTGTTTCCAGCTCCTCATGGTTGGATTCTTGACGGGGCAGGGGAGATCCTCAAAGTTTTGCCTTGGTTGAAGTGCCTTACTGGGAATCTGTGTAAGAAGTACAGCCCTTAGCACACAGCCAGAGACGGGTATTTTTGCCACATAACATGAAAAACAACATCCCATGGAAACCAAGAATGCCATTCTACACCCCTCCAACCCAATCAACTCTAAAGCAGAGAACTTAAACAGAAAAGACGACACAGTTTTGGATGTGAAGTCCTAACAAGTAACAGTAAGTTGATCAAACTACCCGGAGAATGTCTAATTAGGATTAGTCATTAAATTAGACTCCTCAGAGGAGTGCAAACTAAGAATGGGATCCTGATAAGCTGACTTGTGCATCGCAACAAATCCAGTTGTAGAATCTGGTCTTAATGCTTCCGCTGCCCACCCCCTCTCCTCTCCAGGAGTTAAATATTCCACAGCACTTTACTCACAGGCTGTTTCTGTAACAGTCATAGCTTAAATATCTATGTACCTAATGGACTTATCCCTAACACCACAGTGAGGGAGGGAAACAGCATTAACCTCATTTTGCAGATAAACAGTGGAAGCCCTGATGGCTCTCTGCTGCGTTACATCCTATGGAGAAATTGCATGTATGCAGTGAATGTAAAAATGCTGTTACACCAGATTGGTGTAGTCATACCAAGACTGACAGAGCTTTGGCATGTCCTTCCTTCCTTCTTTGCATAGCCACACACAACTATGAAGATTAATGAAGCTCAGAATAAGGATAAGTTATCAATAATTTCTCAGCTACTGGTTGCTCTGCTCAGCCTTGGAAGATGTGGAGACTATAACAGTGCAGCTCAACGCACTGAACAGTGGGTGATCTCACTGCTGAACTGTAGCAACTCAAATCTCAGGTTCTCTCTCACCACAATTTAGGGTGGCGCAGCAGCCAGAGCAAAAACCTGCGTCATCAACATTGCAATATTTTTTTCAGATGTTCTAATTTTTTGTTTCACTGTAAGATGGGAAATGTCATTAGTCTCTGAATGCTTTGACTGAAGAGAAGGGGAAAAGATTTTATTTTTTGGAATATGAAACAATGTTCCTTATATATTTGGAATGTAATCATATGGTAATTAGTGCTTCAGGAGCTAGTTTTCCACAAGAGAACAGTACGTACCTTTAATGGCCCGGAAACTCTTAGTTTGACCATTTTTGTTGTTATTCAAACTGACGCTAAGTGGATGGTTCCAGAGGAAGGTGTGACGCTCTGCGCTCGCCTGTCCTGCACTTTGGTTTGTGACCCGTCAACTTCTGAACACTACCCGGGGTCAGTTTCGAAACTTCAGGGCGTGCACCTAACACGGGCGGCAACACCAGCAAACAGGAGACGGGCGCTTCGCCCTTATGTAAGCGAACCGAGCCCCCGGCAGGCCATTGGCTGTCCCCGCCGGGACCATCTCCGCAGGCCCCAGCCGCTGCCTCCACACGGCGGGCAGCGCGTCAACGCTCTCTCAAGGGGAGCGCGAGGCCCTCGCGGCTGGGCTGGTCTTCCTCTCGCCTCAGCTCGAGGTGCCCCTGGGTCGCCAGCGGCCAGAGCGGCCTTTTCCTCCCGGCAGGGCGGGAGCGCTGCTCCACTCTCGTGAGCTCGCAGGCGGCCGGGCCGCCCCTCGCCCGCCCTTCAGCCGCCACGGGGGCCGCGCCCGGCCGCTGCTGTGTGCAGTGCTGCCGGGCAACGCGCTCCGCCCTTTGGCTTCTCCCCTCAGCGGGGCCGGGCGCGCGCCGCGGCCGTTGGCAGTTGGGCCGCGTGCCCCGCCCCACCTCAGCGAGCGAGCGAGCGCGCGCGCGGCAGGCCGCCAACTGCCACCCGCGCGCCGGGCGAGCGCGCGCTGACGTGACGGGCGCCTCCGAGGGGGCGGGGCGGAGCCGCTTCCCTCAGGCGTGATGTAACCTCTGCCCTCCTCGGCCCTGCGGTCCGCCGGCGGAGGGGCAGCGCGGGCGGGGGGAGCGGAGCGGGCGGCGGCTGCGGCGGGAAGCAGCGCGGCTACCGGCGCCAGCGGTAAGTGGCCGGATGGCGGCGCGGGGACGCGTCCGTGGCGGAGGAGGGGAGGAGGGGCGAGCTGGCGGGGCAGGCTTGGAGGCGATCGTGGCTGCCGGTGGAAACATGGTGCCACACGTGAGGCTTATGTAAAGTGAGCGGCGTCCGGCGCCGCCAATGGGGGAGGCGCGCGCCCCGCCCCCGTCCCCGTCCCCCGCTGGCGTCACTCGCCCGCGGCCAATGGCTGTGCGGGCGGGGCGGGCTCTCTGGGCCCGGTCACGTTTCTGCCTGTATGAAGTCGGTGCCGGGCTGCGCCGGGCTGCGTGGCCGCGGTGTGCTCGGTGAGTCAGGCTCTGCTGGACGCTATCCCCGCGACCGGACAGGGCCGGGGGGGTGTCCCGCGGCCGCGGTGGTGGGAGAGGGCGGCGGGCGGCAGCTGCGGGGGGCACAGGGGCTTCCCCCCTCCTCCCCCGCCCGCTGGGCCGAGGTTACGTAACCCCCGCGCCGGGGCTCTCTTGTTGCCGGGGAGACGGGGCGGGCGGTGCCGCGGGGGTCCGGCCCGCTACTCCCGTCGGTGAGGGGGCGGGGGGCCTCTCTTCAATCCGGGGAGGGGTCGGCTGTGACACGCCCCCCTCATCTCAGACCGTAGTGGGGAAAGGGGGCGCTGGCTTTGAGCTCGACCCGGCGGCGGGTGGGGGCTCGGGGGTGAGTGTGGCTCGGCTCCCCGCCCGGGTGGGGCCGGACCGGGTCGAGCAGCGGCGGTGGCCCTCGCCTCAGAGCAGGAGGGGGGCAGCGGCGGCGCGTCCCCCCCGCGGCTGGCCCGGGCCGGCGGTCAGGCCGGTGGGGAGGAGCAGCGCGGCGGGGCAGCCGTGAGTTCCCCGCCCCGCGGTTGGGGGGGGCCCGGGGGCGGCGGCGCTGGTCACTGGGCGCTGCCGCTGGGCGCGGGCTACGGCCGCCTGTGTGCGAAAGGTCAGCGCCGGGGGTTGGAGGGAGCGAAAACAGAGGCGGTGGTACCTCAGGGGAGCACACGTGTCCCGCGGCGGTGAGCACGGACCGCGGCCCCCACTCCGCTGTCCACCTTGTGAGGGGACGGTGGCGTATGCAGGTGTCTGTGTGGCTTTTTTCACGTGAGGAATGGTGGGGCAGTGAGTAACAGAACCTCAGCGGGCTGCTGAGATGCGTGAGCTACAGGTAGAGTAGGCAACAGGCGCTGAGGAGTTCTTTTATGCGTTGCCTATGGTTGCAAGGACAGTTTGTTCCTTGAGACGGTGTGGTTGTGCTGCTGTTGACATTAGTTGCATGCTGTTACACGCATGATTCCAAGCCAGGTTATGTAAGTAGGGTTTCATGCAAATAGATGAGCCGTACAGTAACAGTTGAGCTGACACTTTACAACTGACTTTTTGTAATAGGTTAGGGTGGAGTACAGCATTTCTCTATGTACCACAGGAGTTTAAAAAGCCCCCAAATAGGTATGAGGTCTCTGGTACTTGGAAACTGAGGCACTTTGAAATTGTATTCCAGTAAAACAGTAACTTGGTTGAGACAGCACATTTGAAGAAACATGTTGATATATGTTTTTAGGCTGTGAGGTGTCTGTCTTTTTCAGATGTAAGACTCTGAGGTTTACCATCTTGTACATCTGAGATTGAATAGCTACCACTTATGTATTTACAAGTAAAGGGGAAAAGGTGGAAATCCTGTAATGGTTTTAACAGTAAGATTGGTCAAGTCAAAAGTAGAGTAAAAAACAGATTTAGTATAGTGAGAAATTGTTTCAAGTTGCCAATATTGTTTTAACCACAGAGTTTGTGTACAGATAACACTTGTCAAAACTGTATCTGTCTCTTGGAGCTGAATTTTGCTTATTGTCAAGGTAAAATCCAAATTAATCACAATGATGGCAGTGAGGAATCTGTACTTGAATGGAAATGGTTAGTTTTAATAATGTAGGGTTGTTGATAAAGCTTAAGCATGTCAGACATCAATGGTGTGGCCCCATTCCATAAATGGATCTTATTGTATATAAGATGGTTTGAGGGCATAGGACTTCATGAAAATAAAACTTTTCATACCTTCTAGGGTGCCCCAGTGTCTGTATGTATCGTGCTGTTTGTGCACTTCACACAGTGGTTCTTGAATACAAAATTTAGGAGCAGGGCCTAGGATTTGATTCATGTTGAGGGGAGTGCCCACGTTGTTATGCTGTAGCATTAAATTCTTTCTTGCTTATGCTTGTGTGTATTTGCGTGCTCTTGTGTTTTTTCTTTAGGCCGTTTCTTACTGAAACTTGCATTATTTCTGCAAAGTAAGGAAGTGTCACTGGAGAGCTGGACTGTGTCCTCGCTGCATCCAAGGCTTCCTGCTAGCCTTGTAATCAGGGCACTGTCCTGAGGTATGTTCTGGACTCTGAAGGTTGCTTACCTCACTAGTAAGACATAATGGAAAAGAGAGGGCTTTTGGCCTAGAGTAGAAGAAAAAAATAATAACCTTCAGTTTTGATGGGGTTTTGGCTGTTTCAAGTGTTCATTTCAAGGGAGAATGCTTTAGTTGGGTAGCAGGCAGAAGTGTCCAACGCTGTGCGGTGGAAGCAGGGCCTGTCCTGTGCTGTGAAGAAGTATAGTTTGTTTTGACCCGGTCCATAAGGTAAAGGCCTGGAAAGCAGGATTTTGGCTTTTCTGCCCTTTCTTCAGATCCAGTGAGTTTTCTGGTGTCACAATCTAAAGACTACATGGTTTTGCTGGGCTTTTTGTTTATTTCTCAGTTGGTAGGACTTGTTCTAGGCTTCTTGTATTTAACACATGAATGCTATCTGTGAAAATCTGGGTAATCTTCATTTTTACAGCTTGCTCTTACTCCTATCAGATTCCACAGAGAAAAAGAGATTTCCACAGAGAGGCATTAAAGAGACAGCATATTGTGGCAGCTCTTGGCGCCATACCTTACTTTTCTGCCCCTGCCCACTGCTCCCCCCCCCCCCCCCCATGATAAGATTAAAATGTGTAACAACTCATTTTATCAGATAAACTTACTTGAGCCTGTCCCTGGACAATAACATTTTAATAGTAATAAATTTCCCTTGTGAAGAATCACTTTTTGAGTAAACTGAGATTTTGGTGGAGTTTAGCCATAGTATGAAAATAGAATGAAATGGAGAAACTGATTGGAAGTAGAATTCTGGATTTTTCTTCTACCTCAGACTTTATTATTACTAGGATGTGTTTAGTTTAGATACAGACTGATAAACCAATTGTCCTTTTCCTGTGTTCTTGCCACACCCTTATTTCTCTAACACCTTTACAATATTAAAATGTGCTTTACTGCTGAAAAGCTTTTCTTTAACCCCTTAAAGCATAAGCACATGAGCAAGCTACCGTGGGATGAGGTGTATTTGGTGTGAGTTAAAAGCAAGTAGATTACCATTAGCCAGCAGAACAAGTAAATTATCACTAGTCTAGATCAAGTGTAGTGTTTTATATAGGGTTGCTATCATTGGCCTGTGTTAAAAGGGAACATCATGTTCTTAGTAAGATGTTGTGTAATACTTGGCATGAGAGTCCTGTAGACACTGTATAACGTTACCACATCATAATTGCTACATAATCAGGTGTTTCTGAAAAGGAATTTTTGTGTCCAGTTTTGGTTGCATGGCCTAGAATTCCTCTATGAGGATGGTGGATTACAGAGATTTTTTAACTGGGTTGTCTTGCTACATTTGTACTTTCCACATCCAATTATATCCCAGTTGTGCAAGTTTTAAACTGCTTGAATATTTATTATGTTAACCTAGCTTGTCAAGCACTGAACAGCAAATGGGTCAATTAAAATCTGTATTATTCTTTGTGATATTGTTTAATTACTCTGAGGGGCCTTGACTTGCACTTCTGCACCCGACCTCATTTGTACTCGGAAAACAGTTGTCTTGAAAGTAATGCTGCTGATGTTTGTTTACTGTGTAAAAGGTGCCTGTCCCCTCTCCTGCTTTAACTGCTGCCTTAAACTTAATGACCTCTGTAGTAGTGGGGGCCAGGCTGTTAATGTTGCATGTGTTGTTGGGAGTAAGGCAAACCTTTTGCTTGCTAGTTGTTGGTTAGTAAAGAATTCCACCCTCTGATACCTAGAGGGTTTTTTTGGGGGTTGTTCCTCTTTAGCTACAGGTGAGATACCTCCTTCTGTGAAGTATGTTTAAAGGGCATGGGAAAAGGGAAGGCATCAGGCAAAAACACACTTCATGGGCTAATGGTTTTGCCATCTGGTGCTGGGATTTCCTGTGGCCCTATGAGACTTTTGTGAAATACAGTAGGGCAGAGAAGATCAAAATGAAGAAGGGTTAGATGGTTTGGGTATGTCTGCAAAGGTAGTGGAAAGAGTAGGTTCAGAGCACATTCTGTTCATGCTGACAGTGAGCCAGCAACCATAGTTGTAGTAGGAAAGCACCCGAACACATGGGAATCCACATGCCTGAGCGAATGCGCAGTGATCTGGTGCTCCAGTAAGTGGCTTAGTAGATCACTGGGCATGCTTGTGCAGCCTGCTTGTACTCTGCCTGCCAGCAGTGCTGGAACATGGGCAGATCAGGCTTCTGTGCTTGTGTTTTATATTTCTGTGGCTATCCTTTGAGTGTATCTAGGGGTTTTATGTCTGAATGCCTGCACTGGACTTGTACCAGTCCAGTACAGAGTCCTCTTAGTTGGTCCTCTCTCCCTCTTGAGGAGTTCCTGAGGACAGCAGCACTGTACTAAGTTTTGTGCAAGTTACACAGGCAGTGGTTCGGAAGAGTGTGCTTTCCCTGCTTATCCATATATGCAAATGAGGTTATGAGAATTTTTTGTGTATGTGACAGCTATTATAAGGTTAAGAGAAGTTTTTGTACAGATGTTTTCAGCTGCTGGTGAAGTAGTGTGTAGTAGTCCTAGAGGAGCCTTCTGATTTCTCTGACTTTTTTTGGTAGTCTGATTTAGGCAACTTTGCTTGTAGGACACAATAAGAATTGACGCTAAATTTACCTTCCTTGAGATATATAATCATGGAGTATGATTTTTTTCCTTTTATTTTCTCCCAATAGAAAGCAAAACTTTATTGGGAGTGCTGAAGGGGTAGAGACTCAACATACTGCTGACATGTCGAATGGACTGAAATACACAGAGAGCGTGTTTCCTGGGGCAAGAGTATGAGGTTATTCTGTAGATTATGTGAGTGGGCTGCAGAAGTGCGGTGCAACTGATACCGATGTTCATCCTGAAAAGATGCAATTGTGGAAAAGATAACTCATTTGTACATCAAAATGTCGGGGAAAGACTTTGGGGGTTTTGCCTTCAGCTGGTTTTGAGTGTACCATGGTAATTCTTAATGTTTGGTATATCTTGTAGCTAGAATAGTTAGTTTTTCATTTAGGCTTTTGAAAGTAGAACTGGCTTTTTAAAAGTATAGCCAAAGCTATACTGCCTTTCAGACATCCTATCCTAAAATAGAGGCACTTCACTGTTAATAACACCTGTAAGTTTTCATAACGGAAGCTTAGGGAGACAAGATGAAGTGGTGAGGATGTCCAGTACTTCTCTTTTTTGTTGCTTTTACTTCCTGTCCTCCTTATTACTTGCAGCTTTGTGGTGGGTTGACCTTGGCTGGACACCAGTGCCCACCAAGCTGCTCTATCACTCCCCTCCTCAGCAGGACCAGGGTGGGGAAAAAATAAGATGGAAGAAACCTCATGGGTCAAGACAAATGCAGCTTAATAAAACAAAAACCATGTGTGGAAGTGCAGGAAAACAAAAGATTTATTCTCTACTTCCTATCAGCAGGCAATGTCCAGCCACTTCCCAGGAAGCTGGGCTTCAGTATGCGTAGCAGTTGCTCCAGAAGACAAACATTGTAATAATGAATCCCCCCCCCCTCTTCCTTCTTTCTCTGAGCTTTTATTGCTGAGCAAATGTCATACGGTGTGGAGTATCCCTTTGGTCAGTTTGGGTCAACTGTCCTGGCTATGTCGCCTCCGAATATCTTGCCCACCTCCAGCCTACTGGAGAGGGGGGAACATTGGAGAGACAGCCTTGATACTGTGCGAGCGCTGCTCAGCAGTAGCCAAAACACTGGTGTGATATCAACCTTCCTACTTGCCAGTACAGAGCACAGCTATGAATGGTGCTATGGGGAAAATTAACTCCATTCCAGCCAGACCCAATAGAATGTGAGTATGGTTTTTGTGCTTGACCTTATTACATGTACTTTCATGTTTCTACTACTTAGTTTCTTCAATTGTACAAAGATCTTTGGTATATAAAGCACTTCTTTGATTTCAATTACATATCTGCCATGTGTTCCTCTGTGACTTGAGCTCTTATTTCTCAGTATTAATATAGCCAACATAGGACAAGTACATATAGTTTGTTAGGTTGCCACGCTTTATGGAGTGTATTACTGAGCTGGTGGTGGCTGTATTAGTAATAGAGAATTTATTTCGTAGAATCATAGAATAGCTTGAGTTGGAAGGGACTATGGAGGTCATCTAGTCCAATCCACCTGCAATGAGCATCTTCCATTAGATCAGGTTGCCCAGAGCCCCATCCAACCTGACCCTGAGTGTTTTCAGGGACAGGGCCACTACCACCTCCCTGGGCAACCTGTTCAGTGTTTCACCACCCTAAGCGTAAAATACTTCTTCCTTATATCTAGTCTAAACTTATCCTCTTGTAGTTTAAAACCATTACCCCTTGTCCTATTGCTACAGGCCCTGTTAAAAAAGTTTATGCTCATCTTTCTTATAAGCCCCCTTCAGGTACTGAAAGGCTGCAATCAGGTCTCCTTGGAGTCTTGTCCAAGCTGAACAACCCCAACTCTCTCAGCCTTTCCTCATAGGTGAGGTGTTCCAGGCCTTTGGTCATTTTTGTGGCCCTCTGGACCCACTCCAACAGGTCCATGTCCTTCCTGTGCTGAGGGCTTCAGAGCTGGACACAGTACTCCAGGTGGGGTCTCACCAGAGCAGAGGGGCAGAATCCCCTCCCTCGACCTGCTGACCACACTTCTTTTGATGCAGCTCAGGATACGGTTGGCTTTCGGGGCTGCAAGCACACATTGCCAGCTCATGTCCAACTTCTGATCCACCAGGACACCCGGGTATTTCTCTGCAGGGCTGATATCAATCTCTTCGTCCCCCAGCCTCTATCGATAACTGGGTGTTGCCCTGACCCATGTGCACAACCTTGCTTTTGGCCTTGTTGAACCTTGTGAGGTTTTTCACAAGCCCACTTCTCCAGCTTGTCAAGGTCCCTCTGAATGGCATTGCATCCTGCAGGGGTGTCAACCTCACTACTCAGCTTGGTGTCATTCACAAACTTACTGAGGGTGCACTCAATCCCACTGTCTATGTCATTGATGAGGATATTAAACAGCATTGGCCCCAGAACAGACCCCTGAGGGACACTGCTTGTTACTGGTCTCCTTCTGGACGTATTTGGCATAGAGTGTTCCAGAATGGGACTTTAATTCTGACTGAAGTCTTTAACTGGGTATGAACTGCAGCAATGTCTAAAGAGCAGCATTAACCTGGAATTTTTGTAAATCTAGTACCCCATGGTGAAATTCTGCCCTTTTTAAGGCAGGGGAGCAGCAGGCAAACAAATATACTGCTTTGTGGAGATGTCAACAAATCTTAAAAGTTGAAATACAGTGTTGTAGATACTTTAGATTTGGTTTCACCTATAATAAAGGTGAAATACATGACTGCACAGTGGAGTGTGATAATTTTTCCTTTTTTTCTGTGTTACTTCCTCAAATGTATCATTTTTGTTATTGTGTTTAAAAACTACATGAGTGGACATACGCAGATATTGAGAAGTTCTGGCTACTGATCTCCTTCTCCAGTTCCACTCAGGAAGAGAATAGTGTTTTCTGTTTACAAAGAAAATCAAGTATCTTTTTAAATTCACACTTAATACAAAGAATTTGAGTTCACCTTTACGAAGGTACTTATTGTAACACCAGAAGGAAGGATGTCTAGAATTTAGGATGGGGCAGGTAAGTGAGACTGTGTTCAGCTTCTTCACAAGATGTCTTGGCATGGGCTGCAATAATCTTGTCTGTCAGGGGTGCATGTCTGTGCTCACTTATTTTTTTCTTTATGGCAAACACCCAGCCTGTTGACAGTTAAACTTAGCTCTGGGCCATGGCTTGTTATTCAAGGTGAAGGAATAAACTTGAGAAGGACAGTTTCTGATGCCTCTTGGGGATGATTGGTCCAGATCCACTGTGGAGGCTTGAGCCCAGGTGGTGGGCTGAGCAGAAGATTACCTGAAAGGGTAAAAGAAACTTTGCCTCTGGTCTGGCAGAAAAGGGCGCATGTCCTGCTAGGTGATGGAGGAGTGTCTCTGAAGGTTTTATGGAGGGGAGAAGGGAAGATTACTTTGGTACTTGGCTTATTATAGTTAGGGGGAAGCAAATGATGAATTGGGAGCTGGCCCAGGTTGGTCAGCACAGCATAGGTAAGATTGACCCTCCGTGAGGTGAACTCATAAGTTCAACACTGCGCTGGTACTGTGCTATTCATAGTAAATCTGCATTGACTTTGTCCTGTTACCTCAGGCTAACTTTTTGCTATTAGTTATCCTGCAGGGAGAATAAGCAGCTTTAAAAACAATGAAACCAGTCTAAAACTGGAAGGAAATTAAATAGTGATGCCATGGGTACTTCAAGAATAGAAGTGACTGGTGACATAATCTTAGGTCCATTTAGGAACCATCACTCGAGGACTAAAGGATTTATTTTTTTCCTGTTTGCCCCTCTGGGACATAGCTAAGGAAGCTTCTGTGTGGGTGTTTCTTTGGTTTTGTTGTGTTTAGTGTTTTTTTTTTTTAAACAGATAAGTAAAATAAGTGTAAGATTTAGTAATCTGGGAGTAGCTTTTGCTTTGAGAATGCATACTTGTACTTTGGAATATGAAACTAGTTTTGGTCATGATGGCAGTACTTTTGCTTGGTTGAACTAGGTCTCTGAAGAGTTTTTCATCTGCTAAGACTAATTTGGAATTTGTTTTGGTGATGAAATGTTTTAAGATTTTAATCTGTGGAAGAAGAAACATGAATTCAATGTGTGACTGCAAATTTTAGACTAGATAATACTCATTCTTCAGCTTGGATTCTCTCAGATGAGTGGTTGATTTTGAAATACTCTGTGTTGATGTCTGTATTATCTAAACAAGTGAAGATCATGGAGATGGATTTTTGGGGAGTTTCTTATGTTTGTAAAGGGAAGAGAATTCAGTGAATAGTTATTCTGTGCGTTGCTCAAGGAACCAATTTAGAAGTTCGGTTAAAATAATAATAAATATTTTCATCATTAAAATCTGATGCGTTTCCTCTCATTTTTGTATATGTAGTCTTTATAACTGTTCTTAATTTGTGGAATATGTATTTTACATGGTTGGGCTTGTATTGCATTATTAAGTGGACTTGATTTATGTTTCATAAGTAGTTTTTTGTCTTGCTTATAAAACATGGTGGTTTTTTTTTAATAGGAATATATTGATGACACTTTCAGATTTGGAAAGATCGTGAATAGTACATTCATTAAGGTGAGTGTCTTATACTGTCCCCAAGGAAGTGATTTATAATATCAGTCTGAACTGATTTTTTTTGTTATTGCTGCTTTGAATGCTTCCTTTGAGCTATAATGTCAGAATGCTGAAAAATAAAAAGATATTCAGTGCACTAAATTTTTCAAGACCTGTTGTACAAATCATGAAGCACATGGAAATTATGTGGCTTGTCTAAATCTTTAGGAAACTTTAATTTATTGTAGCATCCAGTATCAAGTGCTACGTCTGAATTGTTTGCTGTGCAGAAATTTATTAATAATTTTCAGTCTTTTGCTCTTGCAGCTGTTTTAAGAAATTTTAATGATGAGGAAAATCCTGGCATCTAGAAAACAAAGTAGCTAGTGTTACTCAGATAATCAGGATAATAGCTCGTGAGGAGAAAGGAAAATGTTTGCTTCTAAGTTTTGATTTAGAAAGCAGCTGTTAGCTTCCGACAGTATTTTTTTAGACAGTTGTGCTCTACTTTCTAACAGGCTGATACTATTCTAATCTCTGTTTGAGAAGTTGAATGCATGGCATCAGAGATACATCAAACATAAACATGCAGTGTGAGAAACTGATGACAAAATAAGCTTATTAAAACCAGGTGGGATGTGTGGCAGATTAAGAAATTAGAATAGATGGTCAGAATTACGGAAATATTTCAAAAATGAAGAAAAGTTGATGGTTATTGGAGGAAAAGAAGGAAACAGCTGAGAGTTTTAAAGCAGAATGGTGGAGACGTGTCATCTGTGATGTAAAGAAAATTTATTCAAGTGGTTTTGTTATATGTGATCTGATGATGGGACAATATTGTCCCAAGACAGGAAAGGGAAGGATAGTGGTTCTGGAAAGTACTGTAATATTTCAATACAGGTTAAATTGTAACTGAGACTGTGAGGATTAATACTATAGTACTACTTATTGATTACTATAGTAATTAATACTATAGTGTCTGATTAGTCTAATTGAAAAAATATTGTTTTTCTGTTACTACAAAATGTGATATGAAAGGTCTTAAAGCTGACAATGTTCTGTTTTCAATGCTGCAGGTGTGACTTCAGTTCTCTACAGAAAGTGAAGTTGGTTGGGATCCTGTAATACAGGTGTGTTCTCTAAAGCAGGATGTTAATTCTTTTCTAATATTTGAAGTCTTGTATTCTTAGGATAGTTGTATCTTTGAAGGAAATGTTGTCACAAGTTCTATATTCTTTGTATACTGATCAAATTAGACTTCCTTCTGTGGAAAAAGACTTTCTTGAGATGTCATACGTGGATGAACTCTTTTAATTCTTTGGAATTTGGGCATACTCGGTCACCTGTATGTTTCCTCTTGATAAATAATAAAAAATTAGAAGATTAAATTTAACCACCTCTAATTCTGCTCAAACTGATAAAATGCCTGTTTTGAATTATTTGTGTTTAGTTTCAGATAAAAATCCTTTGGTGTAGATTTATCTTGGCTTTCAGTTACATTGTAGAAAGGCTTACTATGAGAATTTAAAGTAGTTTATGAGGAGTGTTTTTTCTTAGTCTTCTTAAATGCATTAAGTAGATAAAGCTAATATGATACCAAATTAAAATGGTACATGCTGCTACTGTGAATATCCTTCAAACCTAGGCTTTGTTAAACCTTTTTTACTCTTTTTATCTATGTCATGGTGAAGGTCATCAAACTGGAGAGGTGCTAGGTTGCTTCATAAATAGTCAGGCAAGACCTTGTGGTTAGTTTCTTGTAGATCTTAATTAGGGAAAGCAGAATTTTAACTCCATTGAGGAAGTATATTTTACAGGGAGATGAGTTAGTATGAGGGAATTGGAAGAGCTGTTTTTAAACCAGGATTTAACTAGTGCTGAAAGACATTGCACATTTTCAGTGTCAAAGCTGAAAATTGTGAAATCTGCAAGTAGCTTCAGGTATGGCAATTTTTGACACTTCTTGTCCTCGGAGATAGAGAGCTTATAACTTAAACCCTGTTTTATCAGTATATGATAGACAGAGGCAAAACATTTAAAGAACCAATGTACACAGATTTATATCATAATCTGAGACTTGTAGAACTCCTGTTGGCTTTGCAATGTTATGCAGAATGGAATGTTGTGAATAAATTCTTCCTTAAGTCTGGCCAGCACAAATGTACTTTTAACAGTTGGTAGACATGCAGCATTTTAAAGTAAGGCATGTTAACGTGGGCTGCTTTCCAAAATGGTTAGCTTGGGATTTGAACAAGTTCCAAAGTTTTGTTCCAAACATTCCTTCTGCATATTCTAATAAAGCACTTACAGTGATGCAATTGTTTGCCACACAAATGTTTATCTTCTAAACTTCTGATTTTTTTTCTACTGTTTCTTTGTGTTACATGGCAGTGGCGTGTACCAACAGACTTAGCTTCCTAGATTTAATAGAAGAGCTTTCAGATTTTCCTGCTGAAATTCCCAGTGTCTTTCCTGGGGAAACTGTTTTTATTAGGAAGAATAATAGTGTTAATGGACTCTGTTAGTACAGACTTCTGAATGTAAGGAGACACTTCCCCCTCCCCATGGGGGTGAGCGAGCACTGGAACAGATTGCCCGGAGAGGCTGTGGAATCTCCATCCTTGGAGATACTCAAAAGTGGAGGTGCTTCTGGGCAGCCTGCTCCAGGTGACTTTGCCTGAACAGGGAGTTGGACAAGACTGACCTCCAGAGATCCCTTTCAACCTCAACCATTCTGTGGTTCTATGAATTGAATTGTTTTACTGTCTAGTAGACTATTTATTGCTCATACCAAGCCTACAGCAGTGTAGATGAATTCAGATCAATGTTAAAATAGTATTCTAACCCAGCTGCTTAAGGACTTGCAGCTCCTGTTGACTGCATCAGGCATTTTGCTCTATTATCTGCTGGAGAGGTTGGCCCTTCATTCTTCATGGCTGTGTCAAACCATACAGACTATGTACATGCTATGGATGTACATAGTATACTAGCATAATGATAGTGAGTTGGAAGGGTTGTTTTATCTAGTGTAGAAGATTCTGTTATTTTAAAACTCTATAAGACCTTAGTTTAGACCAAAAGTATTTAAAATGCAAATTTATATCCAATTTCTCTGCTGGATGACAGTTTCGTGTTTAACCAACATTTATCTGCGTAGGCATTGCATAGCTGTGAGCATCTCTCTGGTATCTGTTTGAAGAGGACACTGTTGGGGGGCCCAGGTATTTCTTTTATATTTTATAGTTATAGAGGTGTCCGGACTATGTAATGGTCAAAGAGTTCCAGTAGAAGAGGATGAGACAAGAATTAAACACATATGGGAGACTCTGGACCTAGGTACTTCATGCATTTGATGCTAGCTGGGAGGGAGCTTGATAAACACTTTTACCAACTTTTCATAGAAAAAACAGGTAAGAAACATGCATAATTGTTATGATTTGTGTTACTAGAACGATACTTCCCCTCCCGCCCCCCTGGAGCTTATGCAGTAAATACATTGTTCCGTGTTTGTTCAATCTTAAGAACTGTGGTTTCAGTCCTACATATACTCTTTCAGAACTATTTTTTGGGTATAAACTAGGAGTTACCTTATTTGAAGCTAAAATGTTTTTAGCCTAAAACCATACTTATTCTTAAATTCAGGTTTGAGTTTCTTCATTGCGGAAACAATCTGGTTGGAAGCATCCTTGCTGTGGGTGCAAGGGCCCTGGCCTGGTGCTTATGCTGACCTCTTCCTGTATAGGTGCTGCTGTAAATTCAGAGTGGCACTTGGAGTGCTCTGGACTGTCTTGGTCAGTTTGTCTGTTGTAAAGTGGCAGCTGTAAGCAGTGGTTAATTAGGATGACCTTTATAGAGCTAGGTGAATATCAACAAATTGTGAAATGAATGTTGAGAATTTAAGATTTTATCAAAGCAATTGTGATATACTAGCTGTTGATAAAAACTTAAGTAGAAAATTTACTTATACCTCATTCCTTCTTAAGAAATAGATCAAAACTTGTTTATGATGACTTGCAGTGAGATGAGGAATCTATTAAAAAAGAAAGTTTCCTTTATTTTTAATATTCAAAAAGTCTTGCAGTAGATTCTTAAGCATCTTTTGTTATTTTTTCTTATAATGAAGTCTGAGAATACTGCCATCTTTCCTTTTTATTCCCACTTCCTAGAAAGTGTCCTGGTGAAGGTATTCTGTTAATTGTTCTGTCCCTTGACAGAAAAAAGTGAAGCTCTCAATGTTAATGCTGGTGAAGTTGTCCAGTTAGACAAGTCACTTCTTGGCTTATTGTTTGTTTTTCAACATTTTTTTCCTAACATTTTGCTACTACCAAGCATATAATTATTGCTTAATTGCACAGGGAGAATGCATTCATTGTAGCTGTTGATTTTCAATTTTCTCTAGAATTGCATGATATGATTAAACCCCGGCTAGTTATTTGTCATACAAATGAGAAAACTTTTACTATTTTGCAAAGCAGTCATCCAGAAGACGTGGAAACTCTTCTTGTTTATAAGATCTTAAGTAAAATTGAGCCCTGACCGTTAGGAATGTCTCCTGTTGGTGCTAATACAGTTAAAGAGTCCCCAAATATTCACATGTCTTTAGTAATAAACTGTGGTGTGCCTCTTGCTTCATTTGGGAATATTGGCAAGTTAATTTTACCTGCAAATTTAGACTCAAACCTTCAGATGTTCTCTTACTCAGTTCTTGAATTAGATAATTTTGACTCTGGATTTTTACTTTTTCATTCTTTAAATGCCAGTACTAGACATGATACTTTTTTCTGTGTGAAAAGAAATCTGGAAAAATCTGTTCTCTGACTGTATCCAGATCTCTGCTGAACCAAGATTTTTTTGAGTTTAAATACCATAGTTTCAAAAGAAATTTGCCTCCTTGATGTTCTACAGCCCCTCTTAAGAGAGTTTTTCCAAAGCATAAAACCATTATTTCTTCACGTTTGTCCATACATATTCTGGTGTGTTTTTCTGGGGACGGTAAGGTTCAGGCTGTTTCCATGGTCTTACTGCTGGAGAGAGGTACAAATGTAGTCAGTGAATAACCAGAAGACATTTTCTGCACGTCTAACCTGGCGTATTAATGCCTACATTTGTCGTTAGTGCTCAGTGGAATTACGTTGTGATTTTCTTACACTGCATCAGGATCTTAGAGCTCTAGTCTTTGCCAGAGTGACTTTATGAGTGTTGTTCTGTCTAGAAGAGTAGAGGGTTTTTTTGTGAGCTAGTTGTCTTAAAATCTTAACTGGTGCTAATTTAAGATTAAAAAATTTTATTTGGAGGGTCAAAATAGACAACCTTCCTTAAAGGTTTAGAAAGGTGCAGCAGAAAATAAAGTAAAAAAACCTGGCTTAATGTACTTCTCTCAAGATGAAACCTAAAAGAACTCTTCCTTTGTTTCCATGTGACTGTCTGTACTTGCTTAATGAACTTGGTATGAAATGCAGTTACCTTTCTCAAACTATGTTAACAGGAGAGAGTGTCAGACTGGGAAGGCATGCTAGCTTTTACCTTTTAATTCTTGTTTGGTTATTGATTGGAAATTTATTCAAGCATATAACTGGGTTGAATAAGTGCAATTTATTGTGGCATTTTGACTGAGATTAGTTTCAACATTAATTAATCTCTCTGGGATGACTGACCCTCTGTGCTCCTGAAGTGTCTGCATGGTGCTTGCGCATGCATGCAGATGTTCCACTTAAGGTCTGTCTTTTTCTGAGAG